>JAYJMB010017362.1:0-23292 GCA_036873735.1 Pouteria campechiana
ACCCACTTCCATGCACATTCACTCTCTTGAATTTTCAAAATGCCATCAAATTATCATTCTTTACACATGTGAGTCATTCATTTGATATATCATATGCCCAAATCAATTTCCCATCTATTATTTTCATAATTTTGTCATTTATGTTTTAATTAAATTTGATTAAATTAAAATTTTTCAGAAATTACTAGCAACTTGGTTTTTTGGCTTTCCACACTTAACTTTTAATTTTTCTTCACCTATTAATTATTAATTAACATATGTCCTCATCATCTTCACATTAATATGGATATTTTATCCATTTTTATAATTTTTGGATAGTAAAATTTCTTAAAAATTCAAATTTACAGTATGTCGCACTGGAAAAAAAACTTTACAATAGTGAAAATTTACATTTTTAAAATATTTAGGGCCTTACATAACACAATGCACTTAGACTAATATTTTTATAGTGGTTTGGTCCTTCACTTGGTTCCTACTCAACATCTTTGACTTAGCCTTCTTTGCTAAATTTAGGCTCCACTAACACTTTCTGTGATCAGAAACCTTCTGATCAAACAAATACACCCGTTGGTTTCTAAGCTCACCAACTAACTTGTACAAATACTTAGCAAGTGTCTTACTTACTTTCACTACACAAAGGCAAGTCCTTGACTTGCAGAAATAAATGTGTATAAGTATTATTGCCTCTAATAGGCAGATTTTGTACAAAGTTTAAAAGCAGTAAATATAAATAATATAAAAATAAAAACAGTAAGATTCAATCTCTAGAAGTGATTGAATGAATGGCTTTGAATACTTCTTTAAATAAACTGTAGCGGAGTTGAAATCAAGGAAGAAAAGCCTTAAAGACTTAGTAAATGCTTCTCTTATTTTTCAATGTAAAACCATTATCTTCTTCAATCTCACTTTACTTCTTTTATATTGAGACCTCTGAATTTCTCTACTGTGGCAGGTGAGAAACATTTATTGCAAAGAAACGTTCGAATTTAAGATCACTGTACTTTCAAAAAGGTTTTAGAGTATATGAACCAACATCAGATTCTTTGAAATTTAAGTAGGTAGTATCTCTGCACACTTCACACATCGCCGTTACTTTGGATGCACCAAAGAAGTGTTTCGAAGGCTTCAAAGTGTAGTGACAACCGTGTCTTACATCAGGATCGTGGAGGCTGACTATGAAGGAGTTTTTTTTGTTGTCTCTGAAGCAATTGATCCATGACTCTAAAGGACTAACTCTAAACTCTAAAATGATTCTTTGTCTCCAAAGTACTTCACTTAGCTTCGAAGCACTTGTTTTCTCACTTTGATGTATTTTCTTAAAGGTGTCCTGTTAACTCTGAAAGCTCTCGTCATTGTCTCCAAAATGCCTTGTTGACTCCAAAGAACTTGACCTAACTTCGAAGCTTAACTTCAAAGCTTGTAAACTCATGACTCCGAAGTGCATTAACTCTCTCCAAAGAGTCTGAGCCTGTGACACCGAAGCAACTTGATTGGTTTCAAAGTGATTTAATTGACCCCAAAGGATGTAATCTTGTAACTCTGAAGTAACATCATCTATCTCCAAAGTGCTTAATTGGCTCTGAGACATTTTTCTTGGCTTCAATGCATTTTTGCTGAATCTAACACTTGTGACTTTGTGATCCCAAAAGATTGTTCTTTTGTCTCTAAAATTTTCCAGTGGCTCTGGAGTGTTAGCTTTTGGACATTTTTGCAAGCTAAGGGCTTGCATTTGGGTATTGTAAGCAAGTAGGAAACTTGGTTAGAGATTATAAAAGTTAGTTAGTAAGCTTGAAAACTAACAAGTGTATTTGTTTGATCAGAAGGATGTTGATCAAAGAAAGTGTTAGTGGAACCTAATTTTAGTAGAAAAGGCTAACTCACAGAAGTGGAGTAGGAACCTAAGTGAAGGGTCAAACCACTATAAAAACCTTTGTCTAAGTGCATCAAGCTATCCTTTTCTTAGTCATCTTTGCGCTATAGTTTTTATCTAGCTGAAAGTTTTTAAAGGCTTAATTCACCCCCCCTCTTGAGCCGCCATCTGAACGGGACCAACAATTGGTATCAAAGCAGACTTCACCCATTATTTCTTATAATCTGGTTTATATAACTTGTGAAGAGACATCAATGGCAAACTATTTCCACAACACTTCTGCTGAGGGTAATCCACTTCTAGACCTCCCCTATTTGATGGTACAAATTATGGGTACTAAAAGATGAGAATGAAAAATGCCTTGATTGCCTCAGACTATAAGGGATGAAAAACCATTAAGAATGGAATGATTGTCCTAAACACTAAAGATAAATACATTACTGAGGATATTCAAGTAGCTGAGAGAGGTGCCAAGGCAAAGAACTGCTTTTATTGCGCCCTTGCATCCTTTGAATTTTACCAAATATCCTCTTGTGATATAGTAAAAGAAATCTGGAAAAAATAGAAGGTTGCACATGAAGGCATAAAACAAGTAAGAAAAACTAAAATAAATCTTCTTGTGCAAGAATACGAAGCTTTCAACATGAAGGAGACAAAGTCAATTCCAGACATGTTCAGAAGATTCCATAAGATAACAAACGGGCTAAAGAATTTAGGAGAAAATATGCAGAGCCCAAAATGATGAAGATAAACCTTGTTATGTTATTAATAGAATCTTTTCTAGACCCATACTTAACAAAACTCTATTTGAATTGTATTATGGCAATAAGCCAAATATTTCTTATTTCTATACTTTTGGATATAAATGTTTTATTCTTTACAATGACAAGGAAAACCTTAGAAAATTTGATAGTAGATCTGATCAAGAAATATTTCTTGGTTATTCCATTGTTATCAAGGCATTTAGAGTGTATATCCTAAGACTTAAGATTATAGAAGAATCTATCAATGTCAAATTTGCTGAACATACTAACTCCATGAAAAGAACTAGTGATTTTGATGATGAGTCAGACAATCTTTCAACAAGTGTGGAGAAATTGAAGTTACAAGATAAACAAGTAGAAGCTACACTATCAGAGACAACAATAGATGAAGTCGGACTATCCATAACAGCGGTAAATAAACAAGGTACCGCATCTCTTCCCAAAGATTAGAGGTTCATGCATGGTCATCCTAAAGACTAGATAACTGGTGATGTATATGACAAATTTAGAACTAGATCATCCTATTTCCAAATATATGACAATTCTGCCTTCATTTCTCAATTAGAGCCAACTTGCATAGATAAAGCTTTAGAAGATGAAAACTGGACTTTAGCTATACAAGAAGAATTAGATCAATTTAAAAGAATTGATGTGTGTACTCTTATTCCAAGACCAAATGATCAATCTGTTATAGGAACTAAAAGGGTCATTAAGAATAAATTAGATGAATTAGGAATAGTAGTAAGGAATAAGGCAAGATTTGTTGCAAAGAGGTACTGTCAAGAGGAATGTATTGATTTTAATGAGTCATACACCCCTATTGCAAGGGTTGAAGTCATTTGAATGCTTTTTGCATTTGCATCATATATGGATTTCAAGCTATATTGAATGGATGTAAAGAGTGCATTCTTGAATGGTTTCATTAATGAAGAGGTAATGTGGAACAACCCCCTAGGTTTTGAAGACCCTCATATTACAAATCATGTTTTCAAACTCAAAAGCCCTCTATGGTTGCAAACAAGCTCTTACAGCTGGCTAAGCAAATTTCTGATTGAAAAAGGTTTTTCAAGGGGTAAAGTTGATACCACTCTCTTCATTAAGCATGCAAGGAATGACATACTCATGGTTCAAATTTATGTTGATAATATAGAATTTGGTGCAACTAATGAAATCCGTTGCCAAGAATTTTCCAACATAATGCAGGGAGAATTTGAAATAAGCTTGATGGGTGAATTCAACTTTTTCTTGGGATTGCAAATCAAACAAGTGAAAGAAGGGATTTTCATCTACCAAGTCAAGTATACAAAATAACTTTTAAAGAAATTCAATATTGAAAATGGTAAGAGATATGAAAGTCCAATGAGTACTTCAATAAAAATGGACAGGGTGAAAGAGGTAAAAATGTCTCTAACAAACTCTATCAGAGAATGATAGGATCTTTACTATATCTAACTACCAATAGACTAGATATAATGTTTATCATCTATATGTGTGCCAGATTCCAGTCAGATCCCAAGGAGTCACATCTTATTGCTGTAAGGAGAATCTTTAGATACCTATTAGACACACTAAACCTTAGCTTGTGGTATTTAAAAGGTTCTAACTTTAATTTGATTGGGTACTCAGATGTAGACTTTGCTGGATATAAAGTAGATAGAAAGAGTACCTCAAGATCATGTCAGTTTCTAGAGAGCATGACATATCATGGTTCTCTAAAAAACAGACATCTATTGCATTATCAATTTGCTAAAATTGAATATGTAGCCACAAGTAGTTGCTGTGCGTAGATCCTATGGATGAAACAATAATTAAGTAATTTTGGCCTTAATTTTGTTGATATACCCATAATGTGTGACAACACTAGTGCCATAAATCTGACCAAAAATCTAGTCTTGTATTCCAGAAAAAAGCATATAAAAATTAGGCTTCACTTTAATAGAGATCATGTTCAAAATCATAATATTTGTTTAGAATTTCTGCCAACTAAAAATTAGCTAATTGATATTTACACTAAGCCTCTTCCAGAAGATAGCTTTTGCATGTTAAGAAGAGAACTAGGCATTCTAGATCCATGTGCTTAATTTGTAATCTATAGAACATCTAAGTGATTATTTATATATTCTTCATTGTTTATTTTATTAAGAATGCTCAAAAACATAATTTGAAAATTCACGTCATTTCGAAGCCTTCGAAATCCATTTCGAACTCTCTGATAACCCACTTCAAAACCTCCAACAGCGTATCTTACATCTTAAGTAAAACTCTGGAGTCACTGTAGCCCAATTCTTTTTAATATTCTATTTCGTTGCCTCCAAAGATCATATGTATCCTAGGTAGTTTATTTTTGAGCCTTAGAAGACAAAATCCATTATTGTTTTGGAGGAACTAAAAACCTAATCAGTGAATCCGATAGCCCTTGACCCATATTAAAACTCTCGAAGACCTCCAAAATTTTAAAACCTTTTCCTTTGAGCATTTGATATGCCTTTTCAGAGAAAACCCTTTGTCTTCCCACTTGATTTAAACTTTTTAGCGCAAACAATCCTTCCATCACATCATTTCCAAGGAAAATCAAAATTTCCTCCATTGATTCTTTCCACCTCAGTCAGAAATCCTCATTTTCTGATAACCCTATCCCTTTCTATTGTAATGGAAAGAATAAAAGGAGCCACCAAATTAGTAGACAACAAAAGGTAGGAGAGAGAATAATATCCAGAAAGAAGAGCAACCAAAAGAGTCAGATAAGAAGACAACACACTTAAGGTAACATTTCTCAAAAGTGAGTCTTACTACTTTATGTATTTAGAAAGATATGATGATAGAAGGATTATAAAAGGAAGGCTTTTCAGTTTTGATGCTTTCGGACAAAGTTGTATGAGACTAGAAGTGTGTGAATGGCTATGATATCAGGGTTGGATGGAGTATGTAAGTTATAGAGATAATTTCTATCCAAGACTAGTGAAAGCTCTTATCTGTAATCTTAATTCTAAGTCAAAAAAGTCATGGATAGGAGAAAGGGAGATTGAAGTATCCACAGAAATTTTTAGAAGATGCTTTAATCTTCCTATAGTAGAAAAAGAACCCAAGTGGCCAACCAGCCAGGAATTATTCTTAGGAGTTGAAATAGATGAGAAAGAGAATTACCTTCATTCCATTCACCTAAATTTGAGTCTCAAATTAGTCTATCTGATTGTAATGAACAAAGTGTATCCAAGAAGACAAGCCATAGGAGATGTGTTAGAGAAAGATGGCAGAGTCATGTGGGCACTGAAGAACAAAAGGAAAGTGAATCTGGCAAAATTAAAGATCACATTTATTCAGTCAAAAGCACCATAAGATTTCCTCTTCCCTATGGGATGGCTCTAACTAAGCTTATAAGGGAAGCAGGAGTTAGTTTATCAGAGGAAAATGGAGAGCATCCAAGGGACTCAGACACAATTCATGAAAAACTTTGAAGAAAATGAGTTTCAAACAAACATCACAAGGTTAGATCATTGAGACACCTAGAAAAGTAGCATAATTGAAAAGATCCAGACTAGAAGAAGAAGAAGAAGAAGTAGAAAGAACAGAAAGACAAGAGATAATGGAATAGGCAACAAAAATAAGAGAAGAAATTACCATAAATGAAGTCCAAGCAGAAGCAGAAAGAAGAGAAAAAACTCCAAGAGAGGATCAAAGAAATGTTAGAGAAGAGGAGTCAGAGGAAATTTTGACAAAAGAAAATGAGACAGCAGTAGCAACAACCACCTCCATCACACTTGTTAGGTCTCCATCTCCTATGAGACCTTCTCATCGACCATCCTCAACATCTCCATCAATTTCTACTAGTTAACCCATTCCACAAACCTTGGAAAATAGACTGGGGAACATAGAAAATCTTTTATCATCTCTAGATCTTCAACTTGATAAAATTGATCATAAGCTAGAGAATTCCATGTCATCCCTCACTCTTAGAGCTGATAAGATTGACCAAAGACTTGAGTCTCTAACTCACTAGTAGAGTCAGTGGTCAAACCTATCACCCACATTCTCCATCTCCAACTCACTTCTTTCCAACCAAAACACATTCCCCCATTCATTCCCCCACACATTCTTCACACTCATCCCTTGCAATTCCAGAAGTTGTTTAGCCTGATGCTAAACCTACTAAAGTTGTTTCTCCTTCTCCTCAAACACAACCCTCCTCTATCCTTCCCAACTTCTCACCTACTGAATCTTCTTCAAATCTGCTTGAGGAATATCTTTCTAATCCATGTAGAACTCCTGTTAGGGATGGATGGTTCCTCACTAGACCACTTTGTAATATTGATTTCCTTCTCAAAGGACCAATAATCTTTCTAGACTGGTCTTGGTCTAATCTTATAAAATCAGGAGAAATTTTTCCAACTCAAATTAAAGAACTTCCTCCACATCTACAAAAGAGAGCCCCAACTCCACCTCCTCCAAAACTAGTTGATGACAATTGTGATATTCTTTCCCATATCTCCAACCCCATCAGAATGACATATTCTGAGTTTAGGAGCAGATCAAAAATAAATTCTACAATTGCTTAGATGTTCCTTTCTCAATTTCTCATCATCTCTCCTTAGGAATTGCCCTTTCTACAACTCATAAATCCTAATACTTTATCTAGGATTTAACTCATTCCTAATCCTCCCTTGACTCCCAAAGGCCATAATATTCAAATTCCTGATAAAAAGTCATTCATACAAGAATTTTCTGAAAAACTTCTTCAATCGCTCCCAAAGTGTAGGCACCCTAGAAGTTCACTACCAGCTCACTTAGTTCCTCGTCAAACCATTTTTCTAACTAAGGAAGAATATTCATCCTTCTCCCATGCCAATCTGCAAGCCATTGATGACCATCTTCCTCTCTCAAATCCACATCTTAATGATTCATCAATTCAATACAAAATCTGGGTGAGCTATTCCAAACCATCTCCCTCACCTAAACCAATTCCATCTCCTTCAAAAATTAAAGCCTTAAGAAAACCACCTTCTATCCCCGAACCTCCACCCTTACCCCATCCATCATCTTCTATACCCTTACCCTAGCCATCATCTTCTAAACCCAAAAGAAAGCCAAGAATGCCACCTCCAAAAGAACACTAAGGCCCCTATTTCTCACATCACCTTGCACTAGGAAGAATATGCTACAAAGATGAATGTCAAAACTAAAGTTGTCTTAAAAGTAACACTTGTATTCTTTCCTGAGTTGCTAGGTCCAACTTTTTGAGATCATATTGATTTTATTTATGTCATCAACAATGGAGGCCACCACCCATGAACGTCCAATTGGAATTCCCAAAGGTCTATCTTTCATTCCATCTCCTCCACCAAAAATAACTAAATATGCAATTTCTAAACAATCCAAGTCCCCTTCTAAACCACTCCTCTCACAACCTACTAAGCCTACTCAAATCCTTCCAACATCTACAAACCCCAATTTCTTTCCGAAAACCTATTAGAAAAGATCCAAACCACCCGAGTGTTTCTGCTGTATCTATATTTTTAATTTTTTTAACAAATTTCTCTAATGAATTTTTTTTTCATGATGTGCTCTCTTGCAATATGTGCTTTCATGAAATATTAGTCCTTTATGAGTGACATTTTTGTTGTTTTGTATGTCTTTATAACATTCTTTAGTAATATGCTACATGGAAACTTTATCAATAGAATATTCTTTTCAATATGTCTATCATTTTTTTATTACTCTCTCTTCATCCACCTTTTTGATTATGATAAAAAGGGGGAGAACAGTTATGTAGTGCACCCATTCAGGGGGAGTTGCACTAAGTAAATAGAAATACATTGTATATCAAACATGCATTTATCGCTTTAAATATTTTATTATTCTACTACATAAATTTTAATACAAGCTATGTAGTGCACCCATCCCATTTAGGGGGAGCTACATTAAGTTAATAGAAATACATTGTATATAAAACATACGTCTAGCTTGATTTTGATGATGAACATTCTTAACCAATTATGTTTTGATGATGAGTGAAACATTAAGGTACTAACAATTTATTCTTAACTATTTGCAAAAACATTTTCAAATTAATCTATGAGAATAACCTTCATAATGCTTGAATAAGTTGTTTCAGACAACTTCAAGCATAAAGTAACCTTTTAGAGTAAGAAACTAGGTAAATGCTTAAGGTAACCATGTATATATATCACAAATAAACTCAGAAGTATACTTAGTTGAAGTAAACTAAGTTTCAAAATTATTAAGAGCACTTTGGAGTCACAGAACAAGCTCTTCAGAGTTAATAGAGTACTTTAGAGACAGAAGACAAGCCCTTCGGAGTCAATAGATCACTTCGGAGTAAGAGTTCAAACTCTTTGGAGTTAACATAATTAATTTGGAGTTAGTCTTCACATAACACATTCGTCAGAGTTAGAAGCTGAGCACATCGGAGTCACAAAGAAACACTTTGGAATCAATAGAGCCCTTTAGAGTTAGATATTAAACTTTTTAGAGTCATTAAGAGCACTTCGGAGTTAAGTGAAGCACTTTGGAGTTAGCTTTCGAATGACAAGTAGTGTACAACCTCAGAGTCATAGGATAAGAACTTTAGAGTTAGATAAGCACTTTGAAGTCTTCCATTGAATAACACTGTACAACATTCGATGCATCTAACATGAATCACCACATTCACGCCACTTTGGAGGAACCAAAATTTAACTTTGGAGCATCCAAAGATGTTGCGGTATGTCAAATGTGCAAAAATCTTCCATAACCCAATATCAGAGCATCCAATCTTGTAAAGTGAGAGACTTTGAAACCACAGGAATGACTCAATGGTCAAAAATTTGAATGTTCCCTTGCATTTAACTAGCCTCATCTACGACAACAGCAAATGTCAAAAACTTCAATATAAAAAGAGTTAAGAGAGAATGTAGAAGCAAGTTGATTACTTGAAAAACATAAAGAGAGAACATTTATTCATCTTTTAAGATTTCTTCCACTAGATCAACTCCACTATGCCACACTCTAACAAGCATTCAAATTCACTCATTCAACCACTTTTGGAGATTGATTCTCATTGCTTACTATTATATTTATTATGGTTACTATTTCTGAACATCGTACAAAATTAGCCTACAAGATGGATTAATATTTATATATAGTTATTTTCTTTTGCACATTTCTACAAGCTAAGGGCTTGCATTTGGGTATTGTAAGCAAATAGGAAACTTGCTTAGGGATTGCCAAAGTTGGTTGGTGAGCTTGGAAACCAACAAGTGTATTTGTTTGATTAGAAGGGTGCTGATCAAAGAAAGTGTTAGTGAAACTTGAGTTTTTCAGAAAGGGCTAACTCAGAGAAGTGGAGTAGGAACCCAAGTGAAGGGCCAAACCACTATAAAAACCTTTGTCTAAGTGCATCATGCTATCCTTTTCTCACCCATCTTTGCACTATAGTTTTTATTTGGCCAAAAGTTTTAAAGGCTCAATTCATCCCCCTCTTAAGCCACCATCTTAATGGGACCATCATATGAGGGTTATGATATTTAGGATGGCCAATGCTTAAGCTATTTAAGGAAGGAGACAACGTCCCATTTGGACATTTGTTCTGATACATGGCAGTTGTCCAAATGATGGGACAGGCTGAAGATATTCCATCAAGACCTTTGTCTTCTCCTTAGCCTCTCCTAGCCATGACAAAAGTTGGATTAAAACATTGTCAAAGAAGGCATTCATCTCACGGAAGGGTCTTTATAACATCTTCATGATAAGATTATGTGAGAGTACCACTACACTAACATGAGATCAATTATAGGCCATCCATCCATGGAAGAGGAATCCTTGTATGATTTCACACTTAGGTGGATCAATAAGCAAATGACATATCCTTTACATCAAAAGGAAGTATGATTTGTATGGGAATGCATGGTGGCCTCGGGAAGGAGGTTCCCTATTCCTCGGATGTACAAGTTACATTTATGGCATTGCTAAAAAGTATCCAACAATCGTAGCATCAACCAATGCAAGTTTTGTGTAACATATCAAGAATCATTAACCAACAACTAGAATTGGAGAATGCAAAGGAAGAGGAAAGCTTGGCTATGTTATGCTATGGGAAAATTATGCCCAAAAAAGGGTAAAGCATTCATTGCTGAAGGAAAACCTATAAGGCCATCACCTCTTAACCATCAACAAAAGGACAACGGAATACAACATTGTGGCACATTTATTTCATCTCCCCACAAAATTAAGCATATAAGACACTCTTCAACTATCTTAGGAAGCAAGGGAGGCATTGATCAATACATTAATAGATGAGTCAATTTGAGATATGTGCTTAGCAAACGTTGCCAAATATGACCAAATTTTCACATTCATTGATGAAGATTTTCTCCTGGAAGCCATTGACCATAGCTTTTTGTCACTAGTGATTTAGAAGGATAAAAGTTTAATGGCATCTTTCTTGATCCTAGCTTAATAATTAATATCCATTCTCTCATTTTGCTGAAGAGGATCAGACTATGCCCATCTATACTTAGGAGCACTAACTTGGTGATTTATGGTTTCAACCAAGGCATTCAGAGGACCATGGGAATTGTTAGTCTAGAACTTAATATCTAAGGATTTCTCATCAAAGTCAATTATCATGTCATGAATGCTCCAAACTCTTACCCTTGAATGCATCACTATAAGGTAGTGTAATCTACTACTCATTAATGTATCAAGTTCTACTAGGATAGTGTGATGAGGTGCATAGTTGCTAACGACAAGCCTTTCACCATCACCAAGTCTTTCAACTCAAATGAGTAGTATTATGAACTAGTGATAGTTGAGCCAAAATAGCTTAAAACTGCAAAATTTATGAATGATAGTAAGTAACACTCTTTTGTTTCTGAGAGAATTGAGCCACAATTTAGTCATTAGTTACAAAAGATGGCTTCCAATTTCAAAATTGTAATAGATATATCATCACAACTCAAAGGGTAGTTGGCTCAGTTGCAAAAGGAAGATGATGAGTAAGATGAGTAGATATTGTTGTAACCAAATTAGGTGGAGTAACCAATGCTGAAATAGTAAGTTCCAACACCCTAGTTGTACAATATCTTCTCTGGGAAACCAGTAAATGATGCTACCAAAGCCTAATCACATTCCAAGCAAGGCTATCAACATCAAGAGAGTAGTATTTGACAAATATTGGTAGAGAACAGGGTAGAGGATACCCACATCTAGGCTAAGAATAAGCAAAAACCTCATGAAAGAAAGTTGTGGATGCAGTTCGCCACCAACCAGCTATGACAACATTCCACCTCCTAATTTAAGGTTTAAAAGAAACATTGTTGTATTGGAAAAGCACCTACTAACCCTATGCTTACAAGTGATTCCAGATTCAAAGTGAACATAGATGCCTTAGACAAGGCTACTATGATTCACCCAAATGACTCTAGGTTTAAAGTAAATCTAAATGCTTTAAATAAAATAAAATTAGTTGACCTATCTTTAGCAATCAATTCAAGGTTCAAAGTGAACACTATGTTGAGTCTAACCCCTTAATTAGCTTGATTTTAATGATGAATGTAATGTAATAGCTAAGTTTTGATGATGAGAAAATGCGTTAGTGAGAAATTACAGTAATAACAAGTAAATTTCCAAGTGTTGTAGAAACAAATTCATAAAAACAAGAAGCAAACTAAGAAAATACATTTGAAGTAATATGAAATGAAAAACAAATGTAACAAGTATAAACATATACATTTTAAGATTCAAAGGAAGAAAACAAGTAAATGCTCAGGAAAATCCAATTTTTGAACTTTAGAAAAAGATTTAAAAGCAAGTAGAAAACTTTAAAATCAAGTTGAAGGAATTCAAAAGTCATTTCAGAAGTACTTGAGGACTTTTGAGTACATTTCAGAGGTCACATGAAGTTAGAAAAAAAGTCTGGAAACTTCAGAGGCAACCCTTCATTTGTGCCTTTACTCTCACTTCATTCCTTCACTCTCCAAAATGCCCCTTCTTCCCAAAACACCATGACCCTTCACCATGGCCTTCCTCTCCAAACGACACAACTCTCTACTCTCATTCTTACTTAATCATCATCTCCAACATGTCAAAGCATCTGAAGCACACCCAATAATCATTTCTTTCAACATCTTCAAAGGTTCCAATCCAACATTGGAGATGAAATTCAATGAAATCAGGTGGAAATTATTCCTTTATGCTTCATTTTTTTAATTGAATTGTGTTCAAGTGAATTCCATTGAAGTGAAAGAGAATCAGTGGATTGGGAGAAGGAATTTCATAGTGCATAATAGGTGTTAAGGGAATTGCCTAAACCAAAATGAGTGTGTTACACTTGTGAAATTCAAATGAATTTGGGAGATTCTGTGTGCCAATTGTTTCAAGTGAAGTTGTGTGAAGATTGGTAGTGTAGTGTAATGCAATTGGGAACTCAATTTGTTGTGGAATTAGTGAGAATTGATGATGCTTAACACGTGTTTATAAAATTGTCTAAGTGAACGGAGGTCACTGTTTTACTTGTTTAGGGCTTCCATTTAAGAACTTTTCTGGATTATTGTGATGTGGGAAGGTTGTTTGGAATTGCTTGTTAGTATAGTTAGGGGATTTCTTGGAATTACTTGAGTTTCATATATCATGCCTCCAAAGAAGTCCACAGCTACTAGACCATCTAAGAGAAAGAGAAGTGGGGATTCTAACCCCCACACTGAGCCAACATTTGTGAATTAGAAGGTAATGGATAGCTTCCAGAAATGTATTGTTGGCTGAAAGTGCATCCCTGATAGAGGATTTGGAGAGACTTATGGTGACATAGATGAGATTATCACCAACAAAGACTAGGAAAAGTTTATTGCAATGCTAGGTGCTGCTTTGGTGCTAGTCATCAAGGAATTCAATGATAATGCATGAGAACAACATTCAACCGATTCGAAAAGACTTAAAGCACTAGTGCGGGGGTAGATATTGCCTTTTGATCAATCCACCATCAACCAAGTTTATGGTCTTCCAAATAGTGAAGTGGATGACTACACCACTTGGTTAGAGCAGGGTCTAGACTATAGTGCTATCATTAATCTCCTTGCCAAACCGGGAACAAAGTGGAAGAAGAAAAATGATAGAGTATTTTACTTTCCACTGGGGTAACTCAAAGAGGAAAGTTGAGCTTGGCACTGATTCAACAAAATTATTGTTGACTAATCATTTCTCAAATGTCACAAGGGAGACAACACTCCTTAATTATGCGATACAGATAGGGCTATCCATTGATGTGGGAAGAGTGATCAAGAGAACCATCATCTCAGTCATTTCAGGATGGAGCATAGGCATTTTTGGACATCCCTCACTCATTTACGAACTTTGAATATAGGTGAGGGTTCCTACAAGTGCTTCTGAGAAGCTCTAACATCCTTGGCAAGCGATCACATATGTCTACACTAAGTTCTTCATAGCCAAGACTAGCTACACCATCTCATCCTGTGGAACCCACTATGGATGATCTGCATAATTAGTTAGAAGAGATGTGGAAGCTTACTCAAGGATGGAAGTCATCCATGACTAGGAGAGTCAACTAGATCGTGACCGAACATAGGCAATAGTTTAGCTTCATCATGGATTACACTAACATTCTTAACACCATGTTCCAAAGATGCAGTATGTCCTAGGGAACTAGTTCTGTGGGTCTTTCCCACACCACCCGCTTTTCCACCATGCCCCCACCTTCTGAATTTGAGAAGTCTGAATATGAAGCAGATGAATAGAGACATATTCATCAACAAAGTCCTCGTTCTTACTGCTTTTATTGCACATTGAGAATGATCTTTGTTTTTAAGTTTAGGGGGGGGGGGGGGGGGTCTTGTTTGTGTTTTATTTGCCATATTTATGTGTTTGGTTTACCTTGTTTGTGTGTTTTGTTTCAGTAATTCTATTTAGTGATTGCTTATGGTTTTGCTTGTGGTTATGTTTTTATTTTGTGATTATATAAAAGAAATTGAGCATTGATCTGGGTTTTAGTAGGAGACCAATGAAATGATCAAGCTGTTATAATAGTGGTTTAGGAAGAAAATGACGGATGTCACTATACTATGTATGCTTGATGTAATGCCCCACATTTTGGGCATTACTTTAGGCATATCATGAGGAAATCTAGATAGAGTCTCCCCTATATTGACCATATCTGACCTATATAATCTATCATCATATATTAAATTATACATACCAAAGCTACATTAACTCAACATCACATAACCATAGTCCTCTCAGAATAGATAATCACATTATGATGGAGGTAGCCAAATAAATTTCCTAGACACCCTATATAATGACATGCTAGCAACCTTAATTTATACAAAATTTATATAAAACACATGCCCAAATTTAAAAGTTTATAATTTATATACATTCAAAAATGCCAAAAAGGAAATTTGTATATTAATTAATGTGCAACGGACACAACTCATAGCCTATCCTAATCCTGAGCCCCAACTCCACGTTGGGCTCCTTCTTTATACCTATTAACTAAAAACTATAAAAAACATAGGGTGAGTCCAAGTAACTCAGTAAGCATGCATACAATTAAATAGAAATTAACAACAAAATATTACATCCAGATCATGTCACATAAAAATGTAATTTGTAACATATATTGGCTCACGACATGCAATCATAATCCCTTAATATGATGCATCAAAGACTATTAATTTCTTTATAATATTCACTTAATTATGGTTCATTTTCATCACTTTCCTCATATTCCTCTCATCTTAATTTATTTTTATCTATTCACATTCACACTCCATCATTCTCATGAATCCCAAGGAGGCAGTCAAGAATAATTAGATGTGACACATAACTCAAGCCATTTGGACCTCCATGCCCACTCTACTATTCAGGCATATCATATTCGGCCATTCAGGCCATACTACCATTTAGAAGCATCAAATATGGTCATTTGGGCCATCTTGCCTTTCAGGCACATCATATCTGGCCATTTAGGCCATCCCACCTTTCAGGTGCATCATATCTGGCTTTTTGGACCATCCTGCCTTTCTGGCACATCATACCTGGCCATTTTGGCCATCCTACTTTTCAAACACATCATATCTAGCCATTTGGGCCATCCCACCTTTCAGGTGCATCATACTTGGTCATTCGGGTCATCCCACTTTTCAGGCGCATCATACCCGGCCATGTAGGCTACTATGCCAACTTGATGTATCACATCCAACCATTCAGGTTGTGATGTGTGAAAACTCAAATTTTGGTAAGTATAATTTTTAATTATAATAAAATTTTTGGTAATTAGTGGCCCTAACTAATTGGAAATTTAATATGGTTTTTGGTATTTTTGGTAATTTCACCCTTCTAGAGTAGTTTTAATATTTTGACCATAACTTCTTCATACAAACTCAAAATTGGGTGATTTATTTTGCCTTGGTCAAATAATTTCAAGGCATATAACATTCATGTTGACTACATATCCTAATTAAGCTTATATTTTGAGTCGTGGTTCCCACAAAGTGACTCCTCTTGAATTGGAGATGGTTATACTGTTTTGACTATAACTTTTTCATGATAAATCAAAATTTATTATTTTTTGATTCATTGGAAAATTGACAATAAAGGCTACAACTTTTGTGTTTACCAATTTTGATGAATCATCCCCCATATGTGCCAAATATTTGAGACAAGTAACATTTATTACAACGACATGTGTATTTAGTTAAAATTGAATTTTTATGGAAATTGTTAATGTTAATTGATGATCAAATTGTTGCCCAGTTTAGGAAAAGTGCTTATATGGATGTTGAATGTGATGATTTAATTGTAAAAAAAAAATCAATTTATATAGGACATGGATTATGGTGTATTAATTAGCATATTATCGTCTAAAATTAGAAGTAAGTTGATAATTTAGTTGCTGCCCAATTTTGATTAGTATTGATTATAGAAAATTATGTTAATCATGTCTATAGATTAGTGAATTATTGATACATGAATATAAGTATACTATACATGTTATAACTGTCCAAATGGGAACAGATTTTAATTTCAAAATCTAATGTGAAATTAGTTAGGAAATATTGGATGCATGGTAGAAAATTTAATTTGAGTAATTGAATCAATTGAGGAGTTTAATTGGAGTTGTTGACTTCTAATTATAGAGAGTACATTAATTGTAGGGGGGCTCGATTGGGACGAAGTGGAGTTTCTAAATTGGATTGCAAGTTATGCAAGTTATATTAGATGAGAACCCTAATTGCTCTCCTATTAAATTCACACCAACAACCTCCTTCTCCCCTCCTTATCAATGCAAATAGCCTCAATCAGAAACCATATTCATCATTCAATAATTTCTCCTTCATATAATCTAAGTGGGCAGCAAGGTTTCCAATAGTCAATCAATATATCAAGTGGGCAGCAATATAACAATATTCTCTATTTTTCCAACATGAAAGGTGAGTTCAAATATGATGTTTTGATTTAATTTTAGCATGGGAAATCATGATTTATAAGAGCTTTATGATGTTGGGGGAAATTAGGATTATGTGACTTGTCATTTATTGATTTATTATTGGTGGATGATGTATGAGGAGAGATTTAAATTCTTATTATTCATTGATTATTGATTCTTAGATATTTTCATGTCATAAGACTACTAGTTGGTCCATGGGACTATGGATGGAAGAGGATTTGTTGATGTATGTGTTGTACATGGATGATCGAATATATGTACAAGTTTAGAAACCCTCATATTTCAGGGGAGATTCTGCCAAATTTTTGATAGGATCTTTCTCTGAAATATGAGTAAGTAGCTCACTAAATTTAGGGGTGTAACACCATGCCAACTAGGCATGTCACATGTAATTCAGTCATCTTGGGACAATTACACATAATTTAGTCATCCCAGGACAATCTACTTTAAAGGAATAAAATAGTATTTTTCATTCTATACCCATTTTCATGTTTTTGGAATCTTTTCATCTCCTTGGAACCTCTCAAGAATATCTAAAAATATCTTTAGTCTTCCACACAAGACATTTTCCAATTGCCTTAATAAAATGTTGCATTTTAGATCAAAATATTAAAAAAAATTCAATTCATTGATCGGACGCCATGGCCTAGGATTGGACGTTGCGGTGTCCAATTTTTTGCCTAGCCATTTGTCCATTTTCACTCATTGACGTTGCAACGTCAGATTGGGCACCACGACTTCCAACCCAGCGCTCGCCGCTGCACCATGTTTTCTTGCCTTGTTTGCATATCCTATTTTTTCCCTTCTTTACTTCATCCTTTAGCATGGTAAATCATTTCTTTTAAGTCATAATTTACCATTGTTTACATACTAAAATCATCATCCATTACATTCACATAGAATGGCATTCATTTAAATACCAATCGACTGCATATTTGGTGCAACACATGATCTTAAAGCACAATCAATATCCATGCCAAACATACTACCATTTAGGCATATACATTTGTTTATTAAATAATACAAAAGCGATCAACTCAATCTTATATAAACCAAATTATCATTCCTTGATGTCATAAATATAGTATATGATGGCAATCACATAGCAAACACATTAAATATGCCCGGATTTCATGATTAGCTAGATAATTAAGTAAATTAAATACTAAGTTATAGAAAGCAAAACCTACTTACCTTATGCAATAGCTGCACTCTTTTTGACTTTAGATCCAAAAATTCCAAGTTCAATGCAATGATTTATCAATCTTATTTGCAACATATACATCCCATTAACATTTATATGTAGTTAAACTTTACAAAACATCATTAATTTCAACCTTACCTCAACTTTCCCAATCAATCCATTCTAGGTTTACTCACATATCACATTCTAATCCTACTAGTGGCGATTAATCGTTCAATAACAAAGGATAGTAGTGTTATACCCTTGTTGAAGTCATTTCATCAAACAACTGGCATTCACTTTTTATATTTCTCATTTTTAGCCACAAACCAATTTAAAGTTTCTTACCCAAACTACATAATAACTTGTTTTAGCCTTTTTAATCTCCAATTTCAGAATTATAACATCCGATTCATGCTTCAATTCTCCTTTTTGCCCAATTTCCAACCCAACACATCCCTACTTCTCTATGATTCTTGTTGTATAATTCATAATTCTACAAATCAATATAATAGAATTTTCATATTCATAAAGAAACACTCTTTACCCACTAGATTCTTCCATCACTTGCAACAAAATCTAGTTGGGTTCATTTTTCCAAAATTTTCTTCTTTTCCCCACGGCTCACATTGACAAAACTAAGTATTTTCCTCATTTTGGACTAGTGCAGCAAGCTTTGTCATCAATTTTCCTAATTCAACCCGTCGAACTCCACTGTAGAATTCAACTTTTAGAGAGGCTAGGGCATTGGGAGGGTTTGGAGGCAATGAATGGGGCTAGAATGGGATGATGGATCATTTTATCTTACTTCACTTGTGGTGCTTTGGTGAAGTATGATAGCACATGCACATGCACCCCTTTTTCTACCACTTTTGAATACTTTTTCAACATACTTCTATCTAATGGACCATAAAACACATATCATTAGTCATGCTCTTCATGAATTTTTTGCTTTATGTAGCTAATTTCTCCTCATTTTCAATGAATATACATGCACCATTCATTTTTAACTAAAGAAATAATTTACCCATACCTCAAAATTATAGGGCATCACAATTGACTTGAATATTTATCTAATTTACTTAAGATTTCTTATACACTTGATCACATAGCCATTTTTGTTTGGATTAATTGAGTACTTAGAAATAGTTTAGGTGGTTAAGTATGCATAACTTAGTTTGAACTCTCGAACTCATTCCAACTATCATTTGAGATGACAATTAGGTGACATTGAGAAAAGAATGTAGGCATTTCTTAATCAGTTTGAGCCTTTCTAGCTAACCTAGTTCATCAATGTCATTAGTGTACCCATTGAGCATTCAACTTTTCTTTCTTTAACTTTATCACCCAAGACCCCCTAAGCCTGGAAAACCATGATTAACCCATTAAGAAATACAATATATGCACATGGTTGTTAGAAAGATATGAGTGATGTAAAGATGTATAATTTTGGGACAGAGAAAAATAAATGCTAAAAAGAAAAGAGAAAAAGGATTAACAAGAACTTGTACTTCATTTGGAGGGATCACATCTTCATGAACTAACAAATTTGGAGGATGTGGTAGAATTACAACCCAAAGTTAAGGGGATCACATCCCAAAGAACTTAAAAGAAAATAAGTTTTGGGGTGTGATAGTAATATAACCCACTAAAAGAAAATGAAAGTAGGTGAGAGTAAAACATCATGTGGATATCTATTGTAGTCTCTCTTAAGTTGTGAATTCTGATTCCTTTTCTTTGTTAGCTAAGCCTAAGGCAATGTTACAAACATAGCAATACCTATTGATTCTCAGTGAAATATTAACTTAGATGAGTTGAGAATGATAAGCGAAATGAGCATATGGGGTTTTGAATTAAACATCTCTTACTTAGTTATATAAATTCTACAGAGTATGAAGTGATTTGGATTGAAGTGGCTATAACTCTTTACACATGCACCAGGACTCGAAAGTAGACAAGATGATATTCAGGTTGAAATTCTAGACATGCATGATATTTTGACGTTTTCTTCTAAGCTATGTTAAATGTCTTATGGTCTTTAGATGAACTTAATCAATGTTGTGTTTGTGTTTCTTTTGAAAGTTTATTATTTTTATTTTGCTCAAGGATGAGAAAATGAATAAGATTGGGGGTATTTGATAAGTCAATTTTATTCACTTATATCTATTTCTATTCAAGCTAATGTATTTCTTAATTCTTGAGAAATTTATATGCATTTATGTGTTTTTCTAGGTACATTAGAGAGTGGAAAGAATGGAGCAAAACCAAGGAAAAGGACAATTGCAATTTAATGGTAGAAGGAAGGAAAGAAGGGACCAAGCAAAAGCAGCAAAAATGGCAGAAAAATGGGTGCCACGGTCCCATACTATTCATTGTGCATAATTGGCAGGCAGCGATTTGGGCACCACGGCGCTGGCGCTGCTACAGTGCTGTGTGGAAAATTTGCACCCCAACTTTATGCGATAAAATCAAACTAGAGAATTTTTTGAAGACCACGAGGAAGGAGCTCGATTTCAAGGATTGAAAGACAAGCGGAAAAGGGGAGACATTGTTATCACTGGTTTTCATGTGTTTTTACTTTCTTTCATTCCTTGTAATCTTGGATTTAACTTTGGGAATTAATTTATGATATTGAATGTTTATTTGATTGATTTATCTTACATCATGAGTAGCTAAATTCCTCCTTCTAGAGGGGAGATGGATTTTATGTAGATTTCATGGTGTGATCAATGAAATTCAATGATGGGTATTGTTATTGGTTTATTTATGATATTTTATGACTAAGGCTTTCAATTTACTGGCCATTTATTGAATTATAAAGTATTTAGGGTTTGACACTCAGGAGAGGTAATCTTGAATAGGATTTAGGCATCACAACATAAAATCATAAATGACTCGATAGAGCTTCTAGGTTTATGAAATCATTACAAAGAATCATAAATCTTAATGCATTCTTGATGTTCTAATTTTTATAAGGATATGAAAATTAGAATTTTGGGAATAGATATTTCACTCGGCACTTGAGAGTGGGAGTTGAGTGTTTTTGCATTTTTGATTTATAAAACAATGTAATGATCAACATAGAATAAGTTAAATGCACCATGACTAAAGCATAAATGAAATCAACCTTTAGAGTTTTAACACATTAATTACTTCTTATCAAAGCTTGTCCATTCCATTCCTTATTCTTAACTATCCAGATAAAACTAGGATCATTCTCATGATAACTAGTGATTGATTAAAACCGATAATCCCTATGGAGCCGACCCTCTCTCATATCTATATCATATAAATCTTGATGTTGTATAGTTGTGGTATAATTTGCAGTGAACACTAGACATTGGATAAGGTGATTGTGATCTAGGAAGTAAAGGACCTGGATAAAAATGACTAGAAAAGAGCTCATGGGTTCTTTTATGACCCATGAAGTCCTTCTGAGGCAGAAGGTTCCAAAGGAACCAAAATGCAAGAGAGCAACAGTACTGAGAGCAGAATATGAAGATGATGACTTTCAAAGAGAAGCATCCACAAGTGGAGAAGAAGATGATGACATTGCCATGATCACTAGAAAATTCAAGACAATGTTAAGTAAGAAGAATTTTGGAGGCAACTTCAACAACTTCAAGATCAAATACAAGATGGAGTAGACTCCCACTTACTATAATTGCAGCAAACCAAGTGTAACATCCAGGGTGTTAATTTTTGGATAAATTGAGTATAATGATGACTTGAGCTTAGGAAATTATGTTAGACATCAATTGCATATGAATTTAATTGAACTTAAAAGAAGATGGAGGTATATGGGAGTAAAGTGGTTATGTAGCATGATTTTCCATTTAAATGATGGCATTCTTATAGTTCTAATGTGATTTTTCAATATGTAAATGATAATATTAAAGAGGAATTACAGTATAAGAGAATGTAAATAAGGAAATTGAGAAAAATTAGATGAATTGGGAGTAGTAGGATCTGGCGCCGCAGTGCCACTTCAGCAAATGAGAGAGGTGGTGTCCAATAGAGCTGGCATTGTGGTATCGATCGTCGAAATAAGTGGGTGGCCCAACATTTTTGGCCAACCTATTCCATTTCTTTGCCTCTATTTTGTTTTTCTTCTTCCCACACTCAAATCCTAAGATCCTAAGCCCATTTTACATGATTTTAAATAGGACTAATCTTATTTAAGAGTGAAGACCCATCAATCTGGCATCCAAACCTAAATTCCTTTGTTTCAGACGGTGAAAGGAGGAAGAAAATTATATTTTGCTACAAAAGGTGGTGGGTTTAAGGAGATTGAGGCCGAATTCATGTGCTAGAGAGGGAGCCACAAATGGATTTGAAGGTAAGCCACTTTGTTTCTGTAATGCCCCGCACCACCACCCTACACGTTTCAGCCATTCTGTAGATTGTTCTCTATTGGGACCTATATGGGATACTACTATTCCCCTTCTTCTCAAAATTTTTCTATTTTAAGGAAAATATTCTGCCAAAAATTCGTTAGAGTCTACCCCTAAATTATGTGATTATAAACCTGTACATTTTCTAATCATATGTAATACTAGAATTTTAATAATTATAAATCAATTCATAAATCACTAAACTAGTGCATTTTATCCATAGGCCAGAACGTGCATCGCCCCATGATGGCAATAAACACATTTAATTCCTCTCAATATAATATACAATTATCACTATTATGACATGATATTATACTACAATATACATCATTTGTAATTAACACAATTATACAAATTATCCTTATACAAATATACAAAGGGATTCTCATCTCGACATTTTATCATACCACCATATGTCTTTAATCTTTCTCATAAATCCTTTGCTTGACATATCAACTAAAAATATAAATAAGAAGGCATGAGTCCAGGCAACTCAATAAGTAGGCATGTTATAGAAAATAAGAATCAATAACATAGCATGCTCCATCTAAAAATATATAATCATGCTCAATATTCCAATATACAACTATACCATAACCTTCATAACATTCTAGTTAAGAACA
>JAYJMB010017362.1:23392-43796 GCA_036873735.1 Pouteria campechiana
TCTAAAAATATATAATCATGCTCAATATTCCAATATACAACTATACCATAACCTTCATAACATTCTAGTTAAGAACATAGTATGTTCACATACAAAACTTATATAGTCATGCCCTATACTTTTCATTCTATTCAACACTTCCTCAATATAGTACATATATAACATTATTCACAATTTTATAATATACAACAATCATTCCTAAACAAAATTAAGGAATAGTCTCTATCCCCTATCAAACCAGATAGTATCAAACTTAAACAATTATGGGATAACCACTATCCCCAACCAAAACATACAAGCCCGGATACAAACAAATGGGATATTCCATATCCCTATTTAGTCATCATATTAATCTCGAAGAGGAAGCTTACTTACCTTCATGAAGAGCCATTTTATAAATCCTCATTGGTTTCCTTAACTTCTCATCCATGCTCAGATAATCCTACACATTTCACATATGCACCACAATTCAACTTACATATATGTCAAATCAAAAATTCTACTCCAGACATAAAATAGGTGAAACCTATCTAATCACCTCCTTAACATCATTCCTTTCCCATTACTCAATCATATAATCTCAACCATATATTCTAATGAAGATTTCCATTCGTTCCAAGTTGAAGTTCCACATAACTTAAATTTTGGGATTTTTACTTAAGACATCATTTCAATGCTTTCTTCACCAAAATACCCATTTTAAGGTTCCTTAACATCCCTAAGCCTCATCTCATTCATTTCACAGTTGGGTAAGCTTACTAAATATCAAAACAACCTTATGAATCCATCTCAACATGGCTTCTAATAGGTACAAAAATTAGCTTTAGGGTCTCCTCTTTAAGCTATCAAATAGGGAATCCATAAACACCTTTTATCATAGAATTTATCATGGTTTTCATGTATGTGTACCTGCCATTTTCTTCCCCTATTTCATGCATCATTAAGTCAAACAAACATTATTTCAAGTGTTATAAACTATTCACCTAGTTGCCCATATAATTGCTATTTACGGGGTTTATATATATGTATTTCTAATGCATATATTCATTCCAATGGGCCTCTATTTCTGCTCTTTTTTTAACCCACCTTAAATCACTCTTTTAAGATATCCAACTTCATTATTATGTCCAATTAATAGCCACCTATGAGCTTTAATGAAATCATTCAATTACACTTTGCTTTTCATTGAAGCATTTTATTAAACATGTAAAGCATATGCATTAAATCAAAAATTTCAGCAATGTATTTTAAGCTTCATGCATACCCATCAATATATAACCCAAAACCAACATAATTAGCATCTAATTAAAACTTCATATACATCCCACTTGCTGCCATACATATGTTTACACCCAAAACAACTTCTCATAGTGGCATTTTATCAAACGCTCCATGTACATACTAAATTTTAGCAACATGCATTATATTTTACAATTTTCTAGCCACATATAGTTATTATACAATAATATTAATAGGTAATTAATATTAATATCAACCCAAAATCCATCAAAGTGTTTCCCATTTATCTCAAACATGAATTAGTTAGCCCCCTATGCAACAACATAGCTGTCCGTGAAATGGGCAGCCATATACATCAATTTATCCATGCCAAAATGTGTTAATATGACTACCAAAATAATTGAGGTTGTTTTTCCCATGAAAACCCCCATGGAAATTGAACAAAACTTCATGGAAGTTGGCCCCAATGAAATTGCAATAACCCTAGCAAATAGAATTTACAAAAGTTGTTAAAAAAACGTCACTTACCACATAATTTCTTCCACAAAAATATAATTCCCAGCTAGAATCTCCCAATCTCCACTACAAGTAGCAGCAAAAAAATGATTTTTCCTTCTTGCATGTCCCAACAAATGGGGATTTTGAGTGCTATGATGTGTGGGTGATGATTAGATGCATTAGGGACGTTTTCTTACATGAATCTAAGAAAAATGGGATGTAAATGAGAGGTGGCTAGGCAACAACAGGTGTGGGCATGCAAAGGGGAAAAAGGGAAGGTCATGAATGGGTTTGGGAGAGGGAGAGGGAGTATCTAGCTTGTCTTCATTGTGGTGCTCCCACGGTGTATGCATCAACTTTGCACATGCACACCAATTTCCCACTATAATCCTTGCATAAAATTAAAATTAGCATGCCATTAAATCTCCCAAACATGTACACAATAATTATGTAAATACCTTTCCTCATTTGAATTGAAGAATACCAATTAAATCATGACTATCATGCCTAAAGAAAATTATGAGCCATTACTCATCCACGTGATAATTAATCCTCAATTATTACCTAAAATCAATAGATAATTTGAAAATTACACATCACACACATATATTTATCTTAATTGGCCTTACATATAATTTTTCAAAACTATTTTTCATAATTAATGTACAATTTTCTAAATTTATCAATTTAATCCCGTCCTTAATTTTCCACTAGAAGCAGTTTTGGCACGTTGGGTATAACTTTATCATACGAACTACAAATTAAGTGATTTTTATTCCATTAGACAGATAATTTCAAGGGATAGAACTTTTATATTAATGAATTTCCAAATTATCTCCCATTTATGTCAAAAATTTAAATAAGGTGACAATTGTTGGTATTTTTCATATTTTTATGTAGACCAGTTTTAGTGCATTAATCATGACTTCCTCATTCAATATTCAAATAAGATGATTTTTATACATTATAAAGATATTTTCAAAATATACAACTCTTATGTTGTTCATAATTTCAAATTAGTCCATTATCTATATCAAACATTAATCACAAACGACCTATTTTTCAAATTTATCATTTTCTTCATTTCTCTCCACTTTTTTCTTTCTTGTTTATTTTTTTATTGTTCATACACTTTTGTCTTGATTTATCCACATGATAATGGCATAAAATACATGAACATTTACCTTAATTTCTTAGAAATAAATCATAATTCCATCAACTATTCATTTATCTTTTCACTTCTAAATAACTCTCTTCTCCTTAATTCATCATTATAATCATTATAATCATACAAAAAACAACTATAATGTGTTCTAACACATAATTACTCAAAATTGACACCCTGGGTGTTACAATTTCCATTTAATTTGATGTTTTTACCTTGTTAGGGTTTCTACCCATCCGTAAATAGTGACTTTTGGGGGAAATCATAGGGTTTATTGTTAAAATCATGGGGAAAATGTTTAATTTATTGATGATAACATTTTGGGGCTTGTTTGAGCTTGAGACGTCATGATTTTCAATGCTAGAGTTTCCTAGCAACATGAATAGTGGTTTGGGGAGACGAACTTGTATGATTTGGTGTGGATCCATGGGAAAAATGCCTAAGTTCTTAATTAAAGTATTTTGCAATGTGTTTGAGAGTGAGAAATTTGATTTTTATTAGTGATCTTTGTATAAAGAGTTTTCAAGCAATAAGGTGATTGAGTAAAAAGGCTTTTGGTTCACGTTTATAGTTAATTACTTGTTAATTGCAATATATAATGGTTATATGTTGCGGGAAGTGACATCCTATTGGTGCACTTCATTGAAGACTTGTAAATAAGGGGATGTCTATAAGGAGTTTGTTAAAATGCCTCAATAAGGAATACCCTATGCATATAGAGTTTAGTTTCAACACTAAGACCCTACTGAAATGGAATGAAGGATTAGTCCATTTTAAGATATCATTAAGTTCTAAAGGGTTGCCTTGATGCTAAATGTGTAAAAAGGGCATTGTATTATGTTTAGAACAACTTGATAGTTAATCTAGACACATCAAATTTTTGATGAGATGTTTTTATAAAAGCAAGGGGCATCGTGTAATCCCAATGCAGCCTTAATTGATTTTTGATTAAACACTAAAAGAGATCATAGTTGGGACAACTTTATGAGTAAATCCTTCTGTGTGAACAAAAGGTTAGTTGGGTTGAATTAAAGCATGAAAGAGGTATGTAATTTGGCAATAAGAGTAACCCTAATGAGATAATTAGGTGGGTTTGACTTATCTTATAAATTGAGAAGAATTTTATTTAGGGCATCTATGTAACCTGAATTTGAATATATGTCATATGTGTAGGATGATCAGAACATGGATGGAAAAGCTAAGTTATGGAACTTGTCAATTTGAGCAGTGGGTTCTCCATAAAGGTTAGTAGGCTCCTTTGTTGGTTGAATGGATGGATTAATGGGGATAGAGAATATCCTATATTTTGAATCCAAACATATATGTATGATTTGGGAATAATGGATATCCCATGAATGTTTGTTGATATAAGTATTTATGTGTGGCATAGTGGGGATAGTGTTATCCCATGGTTATGTATTAAGTGATATTTGTTCTATTATGTGGTAATGACTGTGTGAATGTGATGGGATAATGAATTTTCCATATTGGTCGAATTGGATAAAGTGCTATGCATGTGTGAACGGATGGGAATAGTGTGTATTCCCTGATGAATACGGATGGATATTATCCCATGTTTCCTTATTAAGTTGTATATTCTGTAAATGTGCGTAGTTATGGAAAGGAATTCCTTTTAATATGATATTTGTATGACATTGATATGACATGATATGTCTTATGCCTATATGGGATAATTATGATGTGGTGTGGTGCCTGAATGGTACAGTTATGATTTGTGGTGCCTATATGGCACAATTATGGTATGACATGCCCAAAGTGGGCTAGACTTTATATAATGTGCCTAGATGGCACAACTAGAATATGATTTGATACGCCTAAATGGTGTAGAGCATTATGTTGGAAAGTTGAGGACTTGGGCCTCATAGAGTAATTATAGTATCATGTTTTATTCATGTTGTAATGTATAATATGGTGTATCTGATTGATTATTATTGTTTACTAATGTGCCTACTTATTGAGTTGCCTAGACTCGCGCCTTCTTATTATTATGTTTTTAGCTAACAGTATAGGTAAAGAATCCCAATGGTGGGTTGGGAGGGGTGAGCAAGGATTAAATATTTCCCTTTTTGTGGTATGTTAAATGGGGATTGAAATCCCATTGTATTATATAAAAATAGTATAATTGTATTTAATGCATTTGAATGATGTATAATAGATGAGTTGGCATGTCGTAATGATTAAGTTATCTTATGGTATATGGACCTGTAAATTCTCGATGATGTATATTGCCATCATGACATGGTTTCGATCTTGGGCAGGTACATGTGGGTATGGGTGTGTTTTATGGTTTACATTATAAATTTGTAATTATCAATATTTTAGTTTTATATGATTAATGTATACCGGGTTTAGATCAATATAATTTAGGGCAGACTCTACCAGATTTTTGGCAAAAACATTTCCCATAGAAATAAGGAAATGACGAGGAAATGGTAAAACACATAGGCCCCAAGGTGGGGTGTTACACCAGGTTACATTCAATAGGATTGTCCTGATCTAGATAAAATGCAAGATGATTAAAATAAAAAGTATAACTCTAATTATGATAAGAGAAACAACAACAGCAATAACAACAACCACAATTGAAACAAAAGCAATAAAAGATTCAAAAAGAAGAAAAAGACAATGGTTGCTTGGGAGATGCTGGAAAGTATGATGAATGAAAGCTTGAGAGAAGTTGAAGAGGAACATGATGCACAAATTAGCACACTCACTTCAAAAGGAGAAACTAGGTGGAGCACTACATAGGCATTAGTTTCATGACCATCCATGAAGATGAGGTAAATTCAGAACATGAAAATCTTGACCTTGAAGAAGTTCTTGAGGAACTTTACTTTGACTTCAAGGCATTTAAGGCCAACCACAAGGAGGCCAAAAAGGAGCTAGAGAAAATGGAAAAATGCTCCAAATTAAGAGAAGTAAATACAAAAGCTCAAGATTAGTTGAAGTGCCAATAGAGAATTGAGCATGTCAAGTGTGAGAACAATGCCCTTAGAACAACCTTGACATCAACCTTAATTAGAATGAGACCATTGATGAAATGTGGAATCAACCAAAAGAAAAAGGTTAAAAATTTTGGAAGAAAACAAGGACCCAAACAGAATCTGATTTGGGTACCTAATACTATTGGAAATGTCGTAAAAGAAACACGTGGTCAAAATGAGAGAATAGTGGCACTCAAGAAGCAGTGGGTAAGTGGTTGCTCAAGACACATGATATGGGAAAGGGAACTATCCACAAAGCTTAAAGTAAAATGTCATAGAATAGTAACCTTTGGGGACAATGGCAAAGGTAGAGTGATTGGAATTGGTCAGTTCAAAAAACCAAAATCTACTACTATTTCAAATGTTTTACTTGTAGAAGGATTGAAACATAACTTATTGAGTGTAACTCAGTTTTGTGATAGTGGTTACAAGGTTATGCTTGAATCTCAAAGTTGTTCGATTGTAGATGAGTCAAACTCTGTTGTGTTACTTGGTAAAAGGCATGGGCATGTATATTTAGTAGATTTATGTGATATCCAAGCCAAGTGTCTTGTTGTAAGTAATGTTGAATCCTTACTATGGCATAGTAGATTAGAACATGCTAACTAACATACGATTGTAAAGATCCATAATAAGAAACTAGTTGTTGGCCTACAAAAATTTAAATTTAATAAAAGTAAATTGTCTAATGCTTGTTTGAAGGGAAAGTAAGTCAAATAATCATTTAAAACTCAAAAGGAGACGTATACAACTAAACCACTTCAATTGGTGCACATGGACCTTGTTGGACTAACAAAAACTAGGAATCTTGGAGAGAAACATTATGCATATGTTATTGTAGATGACTTCTCTAGATTTACCTCGATAATATTTCTAATATTAAAACATGAAACTTTTTCATTCTTTGAAATCTTTACCAAACATTTGTAGAATAAACAAAGCTCTTGCATTATAGCCATTAGAAGTGATCATCGTAAAGAGTTTAAGAACTAAAAGTTTATTACTTTCTGTGAAAACAATGGTATTCTTTATACATTCTCTAAACAAAGAGGACCTCAATAGAATGGAGTAGCTGAGAGGAAAAATAGATCCTTGTAAGAGATGACAAGGACAATGTTGAGTGAATATGAGTTAAACAGTATTTTTGAGCTGAGGCTCTGAATACTGCTTGCTATATCATAAACAGAATCTATGCTAAGCCAACACTCAACAAAACTACATTTGAATTGTATTATAGCAAGACGCCAAATATTTTTCATTTTCATACCTTTAGTTGTAAAGGTTTCATTCTTAACAATGGAAAGTAAAACCTTGGAAACTTAAATAGCAAATTTGATGAAGGTATATTCCTTGGCTATTCCATTGTTAGCAATGCATTTAGTCTATAACATGAGAAATAAGATTGTTAAGGAATCTGTCATTGTAAATTTTGATGAAAGCACTAACCTTACAAATAGGCTTTATGATTTTGATGATGTGATAGGTGATCTTATGATATTTGTGGAGAAGATGGGACACAAGATCAAGAAAAAGCCACTCTACAATCAGAAATAGAGAAGGATGAAGTGGAAATACAAAATAAATCATCCATAAGTGAGGTAAATGGTGAAGGTAACAACACTTTACCTAGATTTTGAGGTTCATGCTTGCTCATCTTGAAAACTAGATAATTGGTGATATATATATGATAGAGATAGGACTAGATCTTCATATCACCAAGTATGTGACAATTTTTGTTTATTTTCTCAACTAGAGCCAACATGCATAGATTAAGCTTTGGAAGATGAAAACTAGATTATAACTATGCAAGAAGAGTTGGACCAATTTAAAAGAAATGATGTGTCAAAACTTGTTCTAAGACCATCCCATCAATCTATAGTAAAAACTAAATGGGTATTTAAAAACAAACTAGATGAATTTAGAAATGTAGTGAGCAATAAGGTAAGATTGTAGCAAAGGGGTACTGTCAATAAGAAGGGATTGACTTTGAGGAGTCATACACCCCTATAGCTAGGATTTGTTGAGTCTAACCCTCTTTAATTAGCTTGATTTTGATAATGAATGAGAATTAGTAGCTAAGTTTTGATAATGAGCAAACATCTTAGTGAAGATTTTGATAGTAACAAGTTACATTCCCAAGTATTGTAGAAATAAGCCAATAAAATAGGTTAACTACATTAGGAAAGTAACTTCAGAGTGATGAACAACATAAATAAGGTCATATCAAGTTGAAACTCATCACACTTAAGATTTTAGAGGAAGAAAAACTACCGAATGCTTAAAGAATGATAATGCTGAACTTAAAAAGGAATTTCAGATGCATTAGGACACCTCTAAAATTAAGTGAAACAAGTTCAAAAGATGTAGAAGCCGTCAAAAGGTCTGAAAATTTAGTCTAAAAACTTCAGAGGAAGAATTCCATGCTTTAGAGGTCACAAGGATAAATTATAATTAAGTTTAGAAGCAAGGAAGTCTTTAAAGGATGCTTCAAATGGTAGGCATGAGGTTTAGAAGTCAGAAGGATCAATTGGAACTTAGTTCAGAAGCAAGGAAGCCTTTCAGAGGATGACTCAAATGGTAGACATGAGCTTCAGAGGTCAAAATACAGTCGTTGGAAGTGTCAACTACCAAAAGGAACTTCAAAACTTGAGAGATGACCTTTAGATGTTATAAAAAGCATTGCTAGAACAAAGTTCAAACTAAGTCAAGATTTAGAATGTCTAAAAGAGAGCTTTAAAGCTCTAAAATTTAATGTGTCAATGATATTGACAAAGCATTGATAATTGAATTCTATTTACTTATATCTCATATTGTTCAAGCTTGTTTATTTGTTAATTCTTGACAAATTTAGATGCATTTCATGTATTTGTATTGGTTTTTCAAGGTGCATTGGAGGGAGTAAGAATGGAGCTAAACTAAAGAAAAATGAAGTTGCAAGTGAATGGTAGAAGGAAAGAGAGAAATGGAGCAAGCAAGAGAACAAAAGTGGGCAACAACCTGTGTACCATGACACCCTAACAAAGGCCGCGACACCCAACTCAACTGGAGACATACATCGGAAGGCAGCAAGTTGTGCGCTGAGGCACCCAAACCAGCGTCGCGGTGCCCATGCTGCTACAGTGCGTGTGCATGATTTTAGCCCCAACTTGTGAGATGTAAAAGGGATTTTTGGGGGGACTTTTTGGCTACGTTTTTAGGGTTTTTGGGGAGTTTTTGTGGACACTTTGAAGACAAGAAGACCGAGTTTGAAGATGAAGAGGAAGGACTTCAGATTCAAGGATTGGAAGATAATCAGAAAGGGGAAGACATTTGATCTTTGTTTCATTGTGTTTCTATTTGCTTTCTACCCTTGTAATCTTGGTTTTACTTTTGGATTTAAATTATGATGATGTTGAATGATTATTTGATGGATTTATCTTACTTAATGAGTAGCTAGTTTCCTCCTTTTTAGAGGGGAGATAGATTTTTTGTGGATTCCATGGTTGTGACACCCCACCTTCTGAGGCGCGATCCTGCTCATTTTCCTTTATTTTCACTACAATTGCCTCACTTTTAGGGTGGGCGTACTTGGATCCCATTTTCTTACACCTATATTTTTCTTTATTCCTTTTCAAATTTACTAATTTTAATGATATTTTGCAAAATTTTAGGCAGAGTTTCCCTTGAAAATATCAAAATCAATACCTAATATACATCATTTATCAAATAAATTTCTAAATATCAATGGTTACAATTCTAAATCATACATAAAATTGCAATTTGAACACATATAACTCAAATCATCAATAACTCACTAGCCCAACGTATCCACAGCCTAGGACCTATATTGCACCATGATGGCGATAGCCATAATCTATTTCAATAACATATAATTCTATCAATATAATGACATGCCATGATCGTATAATTAATATACAATGTTTTGATTTCTTAATTACAATTATACATCATATGAATCTATCAAATATGAATATGTATACATAACGAAATTCCAATCCCAAATCTATTATATCAAAATATTTAAAATCTTGGCTCTCGTGTTTGACCTGCCACTAAAAATTTAAACAAGAAGGCGTGAGTCCGAGCAACTCAACAAGTAGACAAATGTAATAAAAATCAAGAATCCATTTATAATAGCATGATCAAATTTAAAACATAAATAGCCTCTAGCAAACAGTCACATCTTCAATACATGGCTATGAGGCTCAACTATTAATCCAATAAATAATCAATTTCATATTAAATCGTTCATCATATTAATCATACAGTAAAGGGATATTCTCTATCCCTTGAAGTAGACATTAATATCAACCCAAAACATCAAATATTCCAATCCAAAGGATACTCAATATCCCTAACAAATGAAACCACCTCAATCTTAAACAAATATGGGATATTCACTATCTCTAGTTAAACATGCATGTCCAAATTCATACAAATGGGATAATACCCATACATTCAACAACACATGCCCAAAATATCAAACAAAGGGCTAAACATTATCCCTAGTCATCTAGTAGAAATAAATGCTTATTTACCTCAGGACTTTAGCTTCAAACCATATCTCTTGAGCTCTATGCCTTTTCATCCTTCTTAGTTCATCCTGTATAGGGCAATAATCCCAATCATTTACCATTGCAACTCTTAATTCATTTCCTACTAATGTATTTCAGGCATACACAAACCACAATTTACTTTATAACTAGTAATTCCAGATCAAAATCATTAATATTTTATCTCATTCATTAAAGTTTCAAGGCACTTTATTTCTAACAACAAATCCTCATCATATAACATGAATAAGGCTTAAAAACTTTCAAAACAACTCAATTAAGCCTTTAATTCAACAAATTTATGGCTTATGTAGCCCATACACAATTTTCTTTGATTAATCCAAACTACACCATAGTCCACTATCCATTTTCACTGATCCAAATCATCCCATACAAGTCCCAGAACATCATAATTTAGATATTAATCAATTTTTCTTATGATTCTATACATGAATCATGAAATTTCCCCAATTTACACTATTTGCCAAAACCCTAGCAAACAAAATCCATGAATTCTCATGCCCAAATCACGATAATCAATCATTTAATCATTTTCCCCACGCTTAATACCATAATCCTATCATTTTCACCTCATTTTCCCATTGTTGACAAAAATTATGAAACCCTAGTTTACAAAATCCAATTTTTGGATGGGAAGAAGTAACTTACCATGTAAATCAAGCATGGCTGACGCCCATAAGCGTGATTACAAGCTCAAAACCCAAAGAAGATCCTTCCAATTGCAAGAAGTCAGATTTTCTTCCCTTTTTACCATTCAAATCACCAAAACCCATCTCCATGTATATGCTTCCATAATTTTCTCATTAAATATTCATCTAATCCAAGTTTTGGACCTAAACGGGGTTAGAGCATGAGTTTGGGGCATGGGAGAAGAAATAGGATGGATAGAAATGAAAAACAGAATGGAGTTCATTCTTAAAAAGTTAATTTTTCTACTACTCCGATGCACTACTGGACTGATCCCACAGCATCAAAAACCTATGCTGCGCAATCAACTCACTAATTGCTTGAAAAATTTTGGCTTTCTGAAGTGATGTTGCAACATCAAAATCCAGCGTAGTGGCATCAAATTCTTATGCCATGACTTCCCCCACATTGGATGCCTTAAAAAATTATATTTTTTGAAGTGATGCCGCGATATCAAAATACAATGGCGCGACCTCAAAATCCCAATGTCGAGGGATCAAATTCTGATGTCGTGGCATCCACTTGTTGGATGCCAAACCTGATAACCAAACACCATTGTGGTATTTTGTGCATATCTTCCACATGCGACATACAAATGATATGATTTTTAAGGAATTGTAAAGCTAATTTCAAGGGATAAAATTTTCATGTTAACTACTTTTTCCAAATCAGCCCCCACCTATGTTAAAATTTAAATAAAGTAACCCAATTTGGTAATTTTGGTACTTTTTAACCATATGGAGTAGTTTCAGTGCATTGATCATAATTTCTCATATAATATTAAAATCATATGAATTTTGATTAGTTAGAAACCAAATTTCATGATATACAACTCTTATGTTGAACACATTTTCAAATTATTCCATTATCCATGTCAAAAATTAATTACAGATGACCCCTTTTACAAATTCAGCATTTTGTTTCATTTCTCTCCACTTTAAACCTTATTTTCTTTCCATATTTTTTGTTTTCATACATCATCAAAATACACCAAAAAAATATCTATAATAAATTTATTCTCAATTTCATAATTCATGCTCATACATGATGGAGCAAAATTTTTGATTAAAAATAATTATAATATATTTCAATACATCATTATCCAAAACTTAACACACTAGGTGTTACAATGGTGTAATCAATGAATTGCTTGATTGATATTGCAATTGATTTATTTGTGATGTTTTGTGTTTAATGCCTTCAATTTATCAAGTATTTAGGCTTTGACACTCAAGAGAAGTAATCCTGAATAGAATCTCAACATCACAACATAAAATCATAGATGACTTGGGAGAGCTTCTAGGTTTTTATGAAGTCATTACAGAGAACCATAGATCTTAATGCATTCTCGATGTTCTGATTTTTATAAAGATATCAAAATTAGAATTTTGGGAATAAATACTTGACTCAGCACTTGGGAGAGGGAGTTGAGTGTTTTTATATTCTTGATTTATAAACCAGTGTAATGATCAACATAGAATTAGTTGTAAACACCATGACTGAAGCATAAATGAAATCAATCCTCTAGAGTTTTCATACCTTGATTACTTCTTATCAAAGCTTATTCATTCTATTTCTTATTCAATTCCTTAATTTTTAATTATCCAAATTAAATTAGGATTATTTCTGTGATAGCTAGTGATTGATTAAAATCAGAAATCCCTGTGGAGATGACACTCTCTCATCACTATAATACAAAACTTGATGTTGTCCACCTGCGGTATAATTTGTAGTGAACAAGTTTTTGGCACCATTGTCGGGGATTATTTATATTTTGATTATTCACTAATATTATCAAAAGATAATTTTAGTTTTAATTTGGATTTTCATATTCTTTTATTATATTCTTATTTCTTTTCCTTTTATTGTTTTAGATTCAATTTATTTAGCTCTCTTAGCAGTGTATGCAAAATCTCAGAGATTTTGATTTAACCTTTTAATCTAGAAATTGAGAGAACATTGTGGAAAATTTGGAGAGCCAAGCAAGATAAATCTTATGCAATCGCGGACTAAAACTAGCAACTAGAACATAATCAACAAGCAAATTAGAACCAATAGAGACAAATCAAAGATTACTTCTAGTCGATGTTGAATGAAAATTATTTAGGCATCAATCACCTTATGATCAATGCAAAAATTTTTGAGTTGAAGCCGACGCTTGTGGGTTCTCCAAGTGAAGACTAAAATGTTCATTTGACAATGTACCATGAGATCAATGACACTGTGAAGATGAATGACATCCTAGATGATGCCATTCGATTGGGACTCTTCCCATTCTTGTTGAGAGATGAAGAAAGAGGCTGGTTGCTGAGTCTACAACCAAGAAGTACAATGACATGGGATAAGATGGTGGAGAAGTTTCTAGCAAACTTCTTTCCTTTGGCCAAAACAGCTAAACTCAAAAGCAAGATAGGCCAATTTCAATAGTTAGACTTTGAACCACTCTATGAGTGTTGGGAGAGGTTCAAAGATTTACTTAGAAGATGTCCACAACACGATTTCCCTGACTGGCTACAAATTTAGTTGTTTTACAATGGATTAAATGGCCAGACAAGGACCATATTTGATGCCACATTTGGAGGATCAATGATGGCCAAGGCTACAGTTGATGCATACTCATTATTGGAAGACATCGTTTCTAATACATTCTAGTGGCCGAATGAAAGGAACATGATGAGGAAGTTTGCAAGTTGTTATGAGGTTGATTCAATCACAACCTTTACTACATTGATATCCTCTTTGACACACCAATTAGCTAGAGCCAACCCAGCATCTAAGGGAGTATCTATTGTAGGAGAATTTTCTTCTTCTCTACCAATCAAAGGATACACGGCTGCACATCCAACCAGAGAAGAAGTGTAATTTATCAACTATAAGGGCTACAATAATTTTTGGGGAAACAACATGCTGAACCAATATTATCTTTGATGGAGAAATCTAGGTAATCTTCCTTATGGTAATCCAAGGAACATAATGAACCATCCTCCCAGGTTTTAACTGCCAAACCAATCTCAACCAGTGGAGAAGAAGCCATTTCTTGAAGACCTCATGAGCACATTTGTAAATGAGAATTACAATGGGTTTTTCAAAAATGAACCAAGACTTGATAATACTGAAACAACTATGAGAAACATTAATGCTTCTATCAAGTCTTTGGAAATGTAGATTAGACAGCTTGCAAGCTCTTCTAACAGCTCAAATAGGGGTTAGTTCCCAAGCAACATTGATAAGAACCCAAGGAAGCATTGCAATGCCATAACTTTGAAAAGAAAAAGAGAACTAGAACCACTAATGATGCAAGGTAGCCACAATCATCCTCAGAGGAAGAAAGCCAGGATGCTGCATAAGGAGAGATAGACGAAGCAAAGAAGCAAGAGGAACCTAAAAGGGAAGACTACAGACTAGAGAGGATCACATTTCTTGACAATCCTCCAATCTTGAAACCCAAACTCCCTTTTCGTCAATGATTCCAAAAAAAGAAGATAGATGAAAAATTAAGTAGGTTTCGAATTTTTTTTTAAAAAAAATCACATAAATATTCCTTTTGTAAAGGCCCTAGAGTAGATGCCCAACAATGCCAAGTTTATGAAACAGATCATGTTTTAAGAAGTGGAAGTTAGAGGAATTCATGACAATGAAGCTGACAGAGGAATGTAGTGCTATTCTAAAAAGCAAGCTCCCTTAGGAACTGAAGGACCTAGGGAGTTTCTCCATACCCTGCACCATAGGAAATTTCTCATTTTATAAGGCATTATGTGATTTAGGTGCATCCATTAACTTAATGCCTTTGTCAATTTTCAGGAGACTTTGATTAGGAGAAGTTAAGCCTATAACTATCACATTGCAGCTAATAAATAGGTCTTTAACCTATCCTTGGGGAGTCATTGAAGATGTGCTGGTCAAGGTAGACAAGTTCATCTTTCCAATAGATTTTCTAGTGCTGGACATGGAGGAAGATCACAATGTGCTTTTGATTTTTGGAAGGCCACTTCTAGCAACTGGAAGAGCATTGATTGAAGTTCAACCTGATTAGTTAACCCTGAGGTTTAATGAAGATGAGGTGAGGTTTAATATTTGTCATGCTTTAGATTGTCCAATTGAGAAGAATACCTACAAATGGATTGAAGATTTGAATAATGAATGTGTAACTTGAGTTGTGATTTATGAGAATGTGTTCAAGATCTATCAAAATCCTATATTGAAGTCTTTGTCAGTGAGGAAATGACAGGTTCAAGTGAAGATATGGAGCATGTCCTGGTGTTTGATACATCATCAAAAGGAAAATTTTGTTCCAAGGTGGAAACAATTGAAGAAAAATCATCGATCGAAGAACTAAAACTGGATTGTATGTGTTTGATTATGGGTTATTCTGCTAACTTTTGAAGTTTTTAATGTGTTTGAGTATGGTTGTCATGATGCTCAACACAAATCCTATGAAAAAGGCACAAAAATGGCAATGAACAACAAAAATAAATAAAATTAAAGCAAAACTAAAGTTATTTATTTTGATATTGGCACAATGTTAGTCCTCAACAACAGCACCAAAATATTTTTATGAATTTTTCAAACTCAAGTATACATATCATCAACAAGAAATAAAGTGTGAGTAAGATATCATTCCCACAAGGACTTAGTTTACCAAGTGCCAAATTACTCTAACTCTGACTTTTGTTTGAATAATCAATATGTGATAGAAGGATGGAAAGAGAAGAAATTTGAACTAATGAACTTTGGCAATGATGTAGAATTTGGATAGATAAAGGAGACCAATGGTTGAGACATCTAGGGAGTTCACTAGATTAATACTATTTAGTTTCACCTGTTTTAATCAATCAATGTTTATTCCTATGTTGATAACGAATCTCTTTTGTTTAATTGTTATTGTTTCTCAAGTCAAAACAACCTATCCCAATTGGCAAATTTCCTACATCTTTGTGAAACTAACTAAGATGCATTAAGATCAAGAAATTGATAATGTTACACAAGCTTCATCGATATCTCTATCATCATGACAATCTTATGGTGATTAATCATGGTCTAATTCGATTATCACTTCTTAGCCTCAAATCAAATCACAAATCATGGAAAAAGGGCTAACATTCTTTCATAAGCATTAAAATTGGATTAAACACTCAATAAATATGATGAACAAGCAAAGAATTACATTAAATAGGATGAAACTAAACAATTATAATTCAACTACATCGTACACCTAGAGCAAAGTGTTTAGCTCATAATATAATCAAAGGAAATCATACAAATTGTCTTAAATATGATCAAGAAATGAACATAACTGAAAAGAACAAGAAAATAGCAAGGAGAAATCTTCTCTAAGTATCACTCTCTGCTCTTGCTCTCTTGTCAGCTCACCTTTCTTGCAAATCTCCTCTTTGTCTCAAACAATCTTCTTTGTCTATGCTAGCCACATTCTTCCCTTGCCAAAAGACCCCTAAGACATGTTTAATCCCTCTCTTTTTTTACCATTATACTTAGGGTTTCCTTATTTCCATGCTCTTTCCTCAATTTTCGGAAGCTATAGCATGATTGAGAGCCACTGCATCAGATTTGGATGTCTCAGCATCAACTTCTTGTTTAGCATGTCTTCTCCATGCAGATTGTTGAGAGCCATGACAATTGATTTGGACGTTGCAACTCTTGATGTGAATATTGCAGCTTCTGAATTAAGGGTTGCGACATCTAAATGTTGTCTAGCAAAGTTCTCCCATCCAGCATGCCAAGCACCTTGGCGCTCAATCTGTCCACCAGATACAGCTTGAGTGACCATAACTTCCTCATATGATATTAGAATCATGTCATTATTATTGAATTAGAAAGATAATTTGAATATCTATAACATTTATGTTGAATACAATTTCCAAATCATCCTATATATTTGCCAAAATTGGACTAAAATTAACACCATTTTCTACATGTTTGAAGCTAGACTGAAGACTAAGATAGTTGTAATGTTTTATCCATAACTTCCACATTTGATCTCCAAATTTAGTGATTCTTGATATTTTGGATAGATAGCTAAATGATCTAAAACTTATATATTCAACACTTTTGCCAAATCCATGTCTAGGTATACCAAAAGTGTCTTCAAAGCAATACCAAAACTTATCTCCACATGTAGGATTTCTTTGCAATGTTTTAGATGCCATGACATCCGATTTTAATGTCACGACATTCAAGTGTTGTCCACCTTGTTATGATTTTTAATAGCTTATAATATATCTTCCATCTTCATCCATCTAATCATTTCCTTCAACTCCATTAAAATGCGCCTTTTTAACATGTTTTGATGCTTGAAACACAATTTAACTCTATTAAGTGTAATATTTAATTAACTGTGATTAAAATCCAATAAAATTGTGTGAATTGAAGATCCAAGATATATGAATTTAGGTATTCTCAGCCTATTGTGAAAGGGCTGTGAGGTATACTTTGTATCTAACATAGATACTCATTCTGAGCATCGATCATTAGAGGATATTCCCATAGTACAAAATTTTCTAGACATTTTTTTGGGAAAATTAACAGAATTGCCTCCAGAATAGGAAGTCAAGTTTAGTATTGATCTTCAACCCATAGTAGAACAAATATCCAAAGCTCCAAATCAGATGGCAATGGTGGAATTGGCAAAATTGAAAGTGCAATTGCAAGAGTTAATGGACAAGGGATTTATATGCGTAGTGTGTCATCATGGGGACCAATGTTTTTTGTGAAAAACAAAGATGGAAGTTTGTGATTGTGTATTGATTACAAAGAATTGAATAAGGTCATTATCAAGAACCAATATCCATTACCCCATATAGATGATCTATTGGATTAGTTGCAAGGGGCTACTATTTTCTTAAAGATTGATTTACAGTTAGGCTATCATCAAATGAGAATAAAGCTAGCAGATATACCTAAGATCACTTTTAGGACTTAATATGGAAATACAAGTTTTTAGCAATGCCATTCAGGTTAACAAATGCTTCTACTATTTTGATGAACCTAATGAAAAGGGTGTTTAAACCTTATTTGGATCATTGTGTAATTATGTTCAGTAATGATATTTTGATATATTCCAAAGATAAAGAGGAGCATGAATAACATTTGTGAATGGCATTGAAAAATTTGAGAGAAGAGAAACTATATGTTAAGTTAAGGAAATATGATTTTTGGATATACAATGTCGCTTTCTTGGGGCATGTGGTCTTAGGCGATGATATCTCAATGGGCCCCCATAAGATAGAGGCCATAGTAAATTGGCCTAGACCAACTACATGTTGGTCTTGGTAGGATAGGCTAGAACCCAAGAGGGAGGGTGAATTGGGTTTTATAAAATTTACTTCTTTTGACCCCTGTTTGATCAAATCCCATTCTTTCTTTTATGTTGGTGTGCTAATCAAAGTGAAGCAATGAATAAAGTAAGTAAGAATATAAAGGAAAGATCAAGCAGTGATAGCACATGCAACTTATAGTGGTTCGGGCCTTCTCTTGGCACATACTCTACTCTTTGAGTCAGCCTTACTTGCTGCACTTAGGTTCCACTAATACTCTGTGGAATCACACTTGGTTTTCTTGAGCTAAACAAGAACTCATACATGGGTTTTATAGTGCTCACTAGAAACTCACTATGTTGGTTTTAACATGCTTACCAACAACTCTAATAATGTTGGTTTTCACAAGCTTACCAACAACTTGAACAACTTTGGTTTTCACAAGCTTACCAACAACTTGAACAACTTTGGTTTTCACAAGCTTACCAACAGCTTGAACAACTTTGGTTTTCATAAGCTCACTAACAACTTGGACAATGTTGGTTTTCATAAGCTCACCAAACAACTTTAACCCTAGTTTTTAAGCTAACCAGCAACTTCTACAAATGAAATAAATGAAATAAGAAATTATAATTTTTGAAGTGTTTCTTGTTGAGCACTTAATAAGATCTTTAGATGCATTTCTTTTTAGTGTAGAAACTCTTCCTTTATGTTTTAGAGAGATTGGCCCTGAAGGAGATTGAAGAATGAAAGCTCTTTTGGAATGTGGAAGTGGTAGATCTTGGCCTTAGGATTTGCAAGATGATTTCTCTCTTTTTCTTGTTTATATTTTTTCTTTTCTATTCTCTATCTTCTTATTCAAACGTCTTTTAATTACCCCTTAAATAGATCTTGAAAACTTGATCATTGGATGAGGAGCTTAGAATTTTTGTTACATGTTACATTCAAATTTTTGACCGTTCGACATCGTCAGGTGGTATGGCAGGCACTTGGGCCAAGCGGTTGTGCGCCAGGCGATATGCCAGGTGGCTAGGACAAGCGATTGTGGTTGATTTTTTGGCTTTTCTTCTAAGTGAATCTTGTTGCCTCCTGGCAGGTGATATGGTAGGTGACTGCCATATAGCTAAGCTCCCAGGAAATATGTACGGGCAGTTAGAGAATTTGCCAGGCGGTTCATCTTTTGGTTCTTCATTTCTTGATTTTTCTGACTATCTATTGCTAGGTGATTTGCTTAGCGGTTGCTCCAAATGACTGGCATCCTTCAAATTGTGTTTTTGCATTTTGCTTCTTTTTGAAACTTTCACATTTTTTATTTTAAATCGAAATGCATTTTTCACAACTAGTATATATGAAGTGTGAATAGTATATTTGATTCATACTGTAATGGATGTGTGTATAATGTATATTTTCATTTATTTGCTTATACACATGATTTCATTAAATCTCATATATATACTATGTAATGTCAAAGTATACTAAAATAATTGTTCAATTATGAATATCAAAAAGTGAGTTTACATATGTTGTAGATCATGGATAGCCATAATTTATTTGTGCTTTGATAAAGAAAGGTTTATTTAGGTATGATTGTTATTCTTACATCTACTAATGATGTTTTCATATTTTTCTATTTATGAAGACATACCTAATCAATTATACACATGTTTCCTTAAAGTTTATCAAACATTCTACAATTATTCATTCATAATATACATATGTTGTGAAGAATGGATATTTACTTTAATCTTAAACTTCATTCGATTATGATTTCTTTCTTTCATCAGCTAATACTTTCATGTAGAACATATATATATTTATAAAAGATCCAACATATGATAAGAAGATGATTACATAATGGATCATATGATTGTTTATCAGGTAATTATAAATATGCAAGAGATTTATGGAAGATAAACAAATATGAATGTATTCTAGCAAAGCATTTGAAAGATGTATTTTGACAAT
>JAYJMB010017373.1:0-32458 GCA_036873735.1 Pouteria campechiana
CCACCCTGGAGGTGGAAAAATCATGGTATTATCATGTGGATTTATGGTGTAAAGTGGAGTAACGACCCCAGGAGGGCAGGGCGTTACATTATGTTCCTCAACGTTATGTTGAGCAAACTACACCAATCAGCATGCCTCTTTTAAGGGAGAAATTGACTAAAGCAGAAGCTAATGTAGAGGCAGGGTTGGAACGGTATTTGGTAAATTGCACTCCAGTACGATTCCATGCTAGGGCTCATTGGGCTTCAGTTCCTCTGAGGACTTCTTTATTTCAAAAGAGAGAAACTACCTCAAGTATATTGTTGTGAATCAAAGCAAGAAAGTAAAGACTAGTTGAGGATTGTCCAACCTTCCTCCTTCAATAGTAACCAAAGAGTTGGTTTCTCGATTGTCCCACTCAGTGATTGCTCCTTTTTATAAAGCAATTCCTCTATTTCCACTATCTCCTTCATATATTGTTGAGTTTGAATAGGTGAGTGAATGAGGTAATGTAGAGGCTCTCCTTCTAGAGGGAGTCCATGCAGAGTCTCATACAAATCAAGCTAATAGGGTTGTTGATACTATTGAGACTATAGCAGACACACAAGCTGATGATCAAATGGAGTTGTTATCAGGTTCTTTTAATTAGGAGAAAGGCCTAGTCCTATTCATAGATATACCTACTATGCTTTCTCCATTACTCTCATGTCTTCTTCACTTAATAGAACCTTTAATTGAAGAGGAGGTAACCTCTACAGAGGTCCCATTAGAGGGTGCTACTACTGTAGTTGTTCCTGAAGGAGATGCAGACAAAGCTACTCCTAATATTAAGGATCATCATGCAACAGATGAAGCCTTCTCTTCTATTCCAGAGGAGTTGCAACAAATTTAGATTGATGATAACATCCACAAACTAGATAAGGAGATTCCTGAAGCATTGACATCATGCTTTCATGCTTTGCCTGGTGAAGATTTTCTTCAGATGTTATCTTCTGTTCATATTAAAGCCATGAAAGAGCAAAGCAAAGCTCATTAAGAGTGCTTGGAGGATAAAGTGCAATCTTTTTGTTCTAATTTTTCTAGATTACTATTAATGGCATCTTCCTCTAATGCAGTTATGGCATTGAGAGACCATTTTTTGTTCTATGCTGAAGACATAGTAAGGGTGGATGATGACATTTCTTGCCTATCAGTCATTTTTGAGCAACTAGAGTCCTTTCAGCAGGCATGGGCCCAAGCTGAGCTAAACTCCATCCTGAAGCCCCCCATTAAAGTCATCACTACAAAAAAAGTTTAACTTTAGGGCATACGAGCCAAGATTGATGAGAAGTCATAAGCCATGAGCATGACGTCAGAGCATCTTTACTCTCTTCAAGCAAAATTGACTTATTTGAAAGAAGATGTTAGAACCAACAAAGGTTACCTTGAAGCTCTTCAGAGGGAGTTCTACCAAATGAGCTATCATTTATCCTTCTAAGAATCTCTTGTTGCCTCTAAAGAAAGAGAAAAAACTGAAGGATTAGAGGTTATATAGCATTTAAAGGAGGAAGTAGTCGCTTCCTACCAGGAAATGATGATAACAAAAGAGGCTTTAATGGTGTTAAAGTTATCCTTAGTGGTAAGTCCATAAGCCACTCAAGCTTTGAAGACAGCAAAAGAGCAATTTGGCCATTTGAAGGAGTCTATTTTAAATGCTTTATCTCATTTGTAAACTTCTTATCTATACAAGAATTCCATATATTAATTGGCTTTTTAACATATTTCCCTTTTTGTAAACTTCATGCATAATGATAATTCAATTTTTTGCATGTAAATCAAATCACTTAAGAAACATTTGTAGGGATTTACAAGGGGGAACAAATGCCCCCAACGTTTGCTCCCTTCCAGCTCATGCGTAGCAATGATTTGAATTTTGTATATAGACTAAATAGTTTGAGAAACATTTGTAGGGAATAAGAAAAGAGGGGAGGGGGAGTAAATGCCCCCAATGTTTGCTCCCTTCCAACTCATGCATAGTAACATTTTAGGAAATGTCCACTGATCGGTAATCTCCTATACCATTACTATTTGCAATTCGACATGAACCATTAGCATAAGCCTCTTGCACGATGTAAGGACCTTCCCATTTGGGTTCAAATTTGCTAATTAATTTACCATCTGCCATTAGTTCAGTCCTTAATTTGAGAACTAAATTACATAGGTAATAAGCTTGGTGTTTAACTGATCAGTTATATGCCTTGGCCATACGGGCTTGGTATAACTTGATCCTTTGCTTGGCTTGTAATTTATTTTTATCCAAAGCATCAAGCTCTTCAAAACGCAACTTGGCTTGTTGATCTGTTGTCAACTCTGAGTGCATTGTGACTCTTAGCAATGGCAAATGCACTTCCAAAGGCAAGATCGCCTCTGCCCTAAATATTAGAGAATAGGGGGTTGCGTTAGTTGTTGTGTGGTGAGTGGTGCAACAGGCCCAAAGCGCCTCTGGCAATTTGAGATGCCAGTACCACTTGTTCTTATTTACCATTCTTCTCATGATCTTAAGAATCACCTGCCATTTCCTTGCGGATGATATGGTGTAGAGAACACATGGTTGATCCCTTGCTTTTGACAAAACTTCTCCGTTTCCTCATTCTTAAATGGAGTGTCATTGTCTGATGTAATTTGGTATGGATTACCATATCGATACATGATCTTGAATTTGATAAACTTGATTACTTCTTTAGCTCTAACTCTCTTACATGAGTCAACTTTCTCCCATTTAGCAAAGTAATTAGTGGCTGCTAGTATATAGACATGTCCCTTAGAAGACGGAGGGTTGATTGGACCAATGATATCAAATCCCCACCATGCATACGGCTAAAAGATGCTTGCAAATACCAATTTTAAAAGTGGTATGTGCTGGATATCCCCATAAAGCTGACATTGGAGATAGGATTTGGCAAATTGCAATGAGTCTAAGACCATGGTAAACTAATAGTATTCTAGGCATTTGACTCGTCTATATAATCTTTGACCAAACGGATGCCTGCCGCATTCATTGAAATGTGTTAGAATGAGTGCAAATTGAATCTCTACCCTGTTAAGACATTAGAGCCAGAGTCCATCATATGCCTGGCAATATAGTGTATTATTGTAATACACATATTGAGTAGCTTTTTTTCTTAGAACTAATCTTTCCTGCTAGTTTTCTGGGAGGATTCCATATTGCAGGTAATTGATGTATGCGGTTCGCCAATCATCCACCATTAGTTCCATGTAGGTTATGCATTCCACTCATTTGGTAATCTCCACATCATATAAGTCAGAAATGTAACTTCATTGCTTAACTTTGACAATGAACTTTTGATCTCTAGCAATGGCAAAAGTGGTTGCCAAGTTTGCTAGAGCATCAATAATGGTATTCTTAGTCCTTGGAATATACCCAATGCTAACTTAAAAAAGCTAATTTAATAACCCTTGTGTGATATCATAATACTAGTATAAACTAGGCTGCAGAACTCCATATTTAGTGGTTAATTGTCAAACCATCAATTCTGAATCACCAAAAATATCTAATTTTGTAATCTCGAAGTTAAGGGTGATTTGAAGTCCTAAGACCAGTGGCTTATACTTTGCTTTATTGTTGGTGTAATTCCTTCCCAAGTAGAAGGAATATAGAAGAATGTCTTTCTAAGGTGAGATGAAGACAATTCCAACGCTAGCACTGACATTTTTGGCTATGCCATTGAAGTGCATTTGCTAGGGAGTGTTGGCTTGGGTAATGAATACTTCCTCAGCTAGCAAGTCTTCTTGCATAATGACTTCTTCATCGACTGGGTGTGCTACCAAGAAGTCAGCCAAAACTTATCCTTTCATTACTTTTCATGGGATAAAAGTGATGTCAAATTCTGATAATAATAATGATTACTTTGCCAACGGCCCTGATAGCATGGGGTGAGTGATCAAGAATTTGAGTGAATTCTCTTTAGAAATTAACTGGATCTCATAAGTGAGAAAATAATGCCTTAACTTTTAGGCTATAAACAATAAGGCAAGGCATGTCTTTTCAATTGGAGAATAATTGCATTTCGCATTGATCAACCAATGGCTAAGGTAATACAATGCTTGCCCCTTACCATCTTGATTTTCTTATGTGAGCAATGCCCCTAGTAATTGCTCACCCATCAAAATGTACAAAATAAGGGGTTTACCCTTAGCTAATGCAACCAAAATTGGTGGGTTGTGGAGCAATTCTTTGATGGTATTGAAGGCTTTTTGGAAAGCTTCATCCCAAACAAAGGTCACATCCTTCTTGAGCAGGTGGTGAAATGACTTACTTCTTCCTACTAAATTGGTAACAAATCTTTTGATATAAGATAGCTTACCTTGTGAGGTTCTTAGGTCATTTATGTTCCTTGTGTAATACCTGTGGTGTTTGAAATGTGAAAATGGGTAGAGTTTACTCTATGAATTTGATAAAATTCACTATTTTGAACTATACATAAAGTTAATGAGAAGAAAAAGAACTAAAATGTTGAATTTAGAAAAAGCATAATTATGATTAATAGGAATGACCTGAAATAATCATCATATGTATTGTAATGTGTATGAAATATTAGTTTGAGTTTTGGATGTAACCTGGAATGAAAATGGCCTATAAAGCTACTTATGACAGAAAATTCAATTAAAATGAACCGAATAGGCAACTTTTGATAATTGACCTCAAATGAGATGGAAAATAGCATGAACATATTTTTATTCATGCATGTGATATGTGGGGAATCTTGGTTTAAGATTTGGATGCATTTTAGAATAAAAACGGCATGTGAAGTCATTATAGCAAAACAATTCAGTGAAATTTGGTTAAAAACAAATGGATGAGTGATTTTTAGAAATTGACTTCAAATAAAGTGGTAAATACCATAAAAAAGTCTTATTTGATGTATGTGATATATGAGAAGTGATTATTGAGAGATTTGAAGTGTTTAATATCAAATGGGGCTATGGATGAGTTTTCATAATTGTAAAAGCTGAATTTTGAGAAAGATTTTATTGTGATTGAATTTTGATATATATAATGGACTAATTTGAAAAATTTGTTGAACATAAAGTTGTAGCTAGTGAAATTATCTATCCAATAAAAGAAAAATCACTCAATTTTGATTTTGTATGAGAAATTTATGATTAATATACGAAAGCTATTCCAAATGACTTTAAAATAACAAGATGAATGTGATGGGTCAACTTTATAGAACATTTTAAAATGTTTTTCCAATGATTTAGAAAATTTGTTAACATAATAGTTTATCCCTTGAAATTAGCTTTCTAATTCCTTAAAAATTAGGTCATTTGGACATCTGATGTGAAAGTTATGACAAAATTACTATCACTATATTAGATAGAAAATAGCTTGCGGTGACAAGGCTTTTTTCTACCGTGGCAAGCTCTCAGAAAACAAATTTTTTGGCATCCAGTGAGAGCTTTCCTTATTAAGACTTTTCCTTGCCTCGGTAAGGTCATTTTTTGCTGTGGCAAGGTGGTTTTCTACCACGGTAAGACCTCCACAAACCCATTTTTTGGCTGTCCAGCGAGACCTTGCCGGGGCAAGACTTCCCCCTACTGTGGCAAGGGTTCTGTAGCACATCAGAATACCTCAAAAATTTGATTTTTTAAGCTCAAAACCCCTCCTAATTTTTAGTTATTCCATCCCTTTTCTTCCTCTTTCTACCCTAGCTTTGGAACCCATCTTGTTTATTCTAAATTTAGGTAGATTATCACTTAAGCATGCATCCTGGCTTGGGGTTTTGAGATTTGGATGATGGGAAATGGAGGCAGTCCCAATTTCTTGCAAGTGGAAGGAGCTAATGGTAGGTTTGGATATGGATTCTCATTTATGGATGGAAGACACCTAGATTCCATGGTAAGTCGATTTTCTATTAACCAAATTTGTAAATTTCTGTTAGCTAGAGTTTTGTAAATTTCATAAATAGTGAATTTTAGGGAAAACTTCATGGTCTATATTGTATTAAACATGGGGAAATTATTTAATAAGTAATTTTAGTGATTTAAACATAAGAATTCATGAATTTAGCCTTGCTAGGGTTTCTTTCATTCTGTGAACAGTAATGTTTTGGGAGATTTAGATATGGATTGATGTGAGAATCATGGGGAAGATGATTAATTGGTTAATTTTAGTGTTTTGGACATGCCTTAGATGTGAGAAAATTGAATTATTTGTGATCCATGAAGAAAATAATAACTGAAGTGAATAGTACATTAGGGATTTCATATATAATGACATCATGCAATGGTTAGAATGGATTAGGAACTCAATTAGCTTAGTATTATGGAAAATCAATATTAATTGAGTTATAGAGTGATTGTGCATAACTGGAAATGGAATTTAGGAGTTATGTCTTAATAAAAATGTTACGTTAAGCGATGTATGTTATATGTTTGACAATTTGCTTCAATAAGAAATAAAGTGGGCTTGAATTTATGATATATATGATATATGCAGGGCCAATTGAACTTGGATTTGGAATCAAAGAATTTAAAAAATTATTTTGGTGTAGTGCTATGATTCTACAATAAAGTAAGTAGGTATTTTTTTCTTCTGGTTATATGGAGAATTCCATTTGTTTAATCAAGCATTTGTATGTTGGTTGGGGATAGTGCATATCCAATATCTTTTTATTATTGATATGTAGTTAGTTTGGAGTTTATGAATGTTTGGGATGATGTATATCCCTTGGTTTGGAATACTTAATGTTTTGTTTATGGGAAGGTTAAATGATTGTTAAGGAATAGTGTGAATGATTTATAGAAATGATATTGTGACTTGTATAAATTGATAAAGTTGATTATGTATGTATGAAGTGTATTAGCATGATTGAATGCAATCATTTGAGATTGAATTGATAATATAAATGAGCGTTTCATGAGTATATTTGTTGATTATTTGGTATGAAATTTATGTGTTAGGTTTAAATATGCTATTTTGATTCATTATTATTTTTGAATCATGCTACTTACTGAGTTGCCTTTGGCTCATGCCTTATTATTTATTTTTTTAGGTGGCAGGTCAAGTAAAGAATTCCAACTATGAGTTGGAACTGAGAAGCATGATTTGAAGATAATTAAATTTTGATATAATGAGTTGAAATTGCAAATTTTAAGCATATTTGTATGTTTATATTCATGAGATCTCAAATGATGTATAAGTGGTGTAAAGGCATGTCTTAGTGAATTATTTGTCATATTGTAAGTGAAATTGTATAATTAGAAAGATATGGACTACCAACATGATTTGGGCGGATCTTGGGCTGTAGGAGTGTGGGTGTGTTTTTTACAGTTTCTGTGATTATTGTATTTTATTTAATAAATATTATATAGGTTTGAATGGATCAAATTCAAAGGAGGCTTTGCTAGATTTTGGACAGAGCACCCCCACCCTAAAAGTGGGCAAACCTTAATGAATTTATGAGGAAAATATAGTTTCATGCCTCAGAAGGTGGGGCGTGACACCTTGAAGGAGGCATATTTCTGATCACCTCTGCTTTTAGCAGGTCTAACGTGATTGCTCAATGACAGATAATGAATCTTAGGAACTTGCCTGACCCAACTCCAAATACATATTTGAGTGGGTTCATGCGTAGCTTATTTTTCTTGAGCCATACAAAGACAATGCATAGATCCTCGAGGTGTTGATCATGACCGTTAAATCTTACTACCAAATCATTAACATAGCATTCAACATGTTTGTGAAGCATGTCATTAAAATAACCTTTATAGCTCTTTCATAAGTAGCTCCTGCATTCTTTAATCTAAATGGTATAACTTTATAGTAGAAGATACCCATTGGAGTGCGAAATGCAGTGGATGCCTTGTCTGATGGCACCATCTTGATTTGATTATAGCCAAAGTAACCATCCATGAATGAGAATGTGTCGTAGAGCGATGTGCTATCAATAAGGAGTTTTGTATATAGCAGTGGGAACTCATCTTTTGGATAGGTTTCATTGAGATTGCAGAAATCAACACAAACTCAAATTTGCCCATTCCTTTTCTTTACTAGGACAACATTAGAGATTGTTGGCTTTTGTGCAAGTATACATGATCACAAGTATGAGGTAAGTTGAATATCATTCCCATGAGGAAGTAGGTTATTACACATTAAGTACCAAACTTATATCAAATAAATAATATTTGATTGAATGAATTTTTGTAGATGATATAAAAACTAAATATGAGTAAATGATGAAGTTGAAAAATTGCAAGAGCAAAAGAAGAAATATCAATGGATAAAATATCTAGGAATTCAACTTCACCTAGCAAATCCACTTGTATTGATGAATTACATTGAGTAAATTATCTTGCCATTCATTGTCAATCAGATGCACTAAAGTGTCTACCACCATTTCTCAAGTGATATGATAGGTGTGCCTATTGAAGTTACATATTATATCTCCATGCAGATCTAAATCAGTAAACCTATTAAGCTTAGGCATCCATGTGTAATATATGCGTTCGTAAGGTCATACTCATATAAATTACACATGTACAATGGCTATCTCTAGACTTTATTGCATTATATGTTCTTCAATTCAAGAGTCTATTCCTAATTCATGTCTCTTGAGTATAAATTAAGAATCTCAATTCATGCACATGGCGGCTAAGCACATACACAATTTAATCTTAGAAAAGAAAAAATAATAAGGAAGAAGATGATTTAACTCAAAAAATTAAACAATAACACAAGCTTCTTTGTTAGGATCCATCTATCTCTAAATAAAAGAAATTTAAAACATCATATTTGAATTAAAACTAACTGAGTAATTGATAAACATTATCATATTCCAAGGTTGAATGTTGATTCAAAAACAAAAGCTGAACTAGAAAGAAAATAGAATATTTATGTTGTAGTGCCTTTCGTAGCTTTCTCCAATGATTTTCTTACTCTAAGCTCTTCTCCTCATCCAAATCTCTGTCCCAACTATGTTCTGGATGTCTCCTTAAATAACCCAAGCAGCAAAATTTTAGTAAAACTCCTCCATGAATTGTAATGCTTCTACATATAGAGATCCTCTTCCAATAATAACTCAGTATTTTCCAACAAAAATATAACTTTCAAAAAATTACAATGCATAAAAATAAAAGTTCTCAAAATAACTAAGTTACTATGTATCCTGGGTTCTAAAAATTATAACATAATCGTGAGCCTAAAAATCAACTTCCATTAATACTTTGCAATTCACACATCTCATACTCTTAAAATTACAACATCCAATGCATGAAAAAATAACTAAATTTGTGCACTTCTAATTTCAAGCTTTGATATGAAACTTTGTTTCTTATTAGGCTACTTTGGAGGCACTGAAGATCAAGCAACAAATTTGAATTCCTGCTTTCGCAAGTGAATTTCAGAGTCACTGAAGCAAATTTCAAAGTCAAAAAATGTTGCTTTGAAGTCACAAAAGTCAATTTCGGAGGCACAAGTCTGATTCAGAGGCATGCAAGTGAACTTCAGAGTCACTGAAGCCAATTTTGGAGTCAAAAAATGTTACTTCAGAGTCACACAAGTGAACTTCAGAGTCACTAAATATTAACTTCGGAGGCACCAAGTCTGCTTCAGAGTTTTGATGTTCCAAAGTAGTTTTAGTATAATTATTATAACTTTCTTATATGAAATTCAAATTAAGCAATTTTAATTATTTTGGATAGATGATTTCAATATATATAACTTTCATGTTACTATTTATATCTTGAGTTATATGAGCTCAAAGTTACACCTTTTGTGACTCCAAAATTTATGTTTTGGAGTTTTCTAAAGAGAGTAGCACTCTTTTGATCATAAATTTCTTGTAAAAACTTGGAATTGTACAATTCATTATGCATTAGATAGATAATATTAGGGGATACAACTTTTATGATGATAAGTTTGTCTAAATCATCCATCTTCTATGAGTCATGAGCCTTCAAAGTGATGCCTTTTGTCAAATGAAGTAGCAGATGAATGTGAAGCTCTATAGACAGTTGCACTATTTTATCCATAAATTTCTTATATAAATTTAAAATCATATGATTCTTAATGAATTGGAAAGATAAGAACAAAGGATAAAACTTTCATATTGAACACTTTTTCTAAATATGCCTCCATCATTCCATGAAATTGATTTAAAGTAACATCTTTTGTAATCTTCAGTTTTATTTTATAGATCAATAAAATAAACTCTATTAAGTACAATATCCACTAAAAAATATTAAAATAAGATCTTAAATATGTGAATTTAGATATAAAAAACATAATATATCATGAGCTTATCAGAGATCCATCTCGAAAACTTGATTTCTCGAATGAAGTTGGCTTCCAATAACTTATTGATCTCATTAATGATTTCCTGCTCCAAGTCAGATTTGAACTTCCTTGCTACTTGCTTTATTGGATACTTGGAGAAATATGCAAAGAATGCTTTGCAATATCTAGATCTAACTTGGGCATTTCAGAGTATGTCCATACAAAGACATCATTGAATTCCTTGAGAAGATCAATTAGCAATTGCTTTTCATGTTTTCGCAAGGATTTGACGATGAAGGTAAGGCTCTTATCTTCGTTTGTACCCAAGTTGAACTCTTCAAGTTCATCAATTATTGGTTATCCACCATCTTCTAACCCTAGCAGAGCTGTGCCACAGGTTATTTCTTCTAAGGAAGAATCAGAGTCATTATCTTCTTCTTTTTCTAAATGGTCGGGGTTTGGCTTGTGACTGGATCATGTGTATTGTCATCATGACTCATACTCCCCATTTCTAACTCTGATTAGGGAATTTATGGGTCATCAATAACTTCTTTATTGTCTGTATCATCAAATCCCTCCAAATTCATTTCTAATTCTTTATCATTGGATTCACTTCTATTAATGCATGGCGAGAGGTGGAAACTATGTAAAAAAGTGCAATTGTTAATAAGGGGGACGACATTTTTGATGTCTTAGACTCAACAGATGCTGACTGATAGTCCCACATAATGGGACCAATAGTTGACCTATTACTCGCATAGGAGCAATTCGAGATATACTCTTCATTAGTGCCTATGTCAATATCATCATCCGGGCTAAGACCTATTTGATTTCCTAGATATTGGAGTCCTTTTAATTTTCCTTTGATTGGAATTGGGATGTGGAATAGTTACTGATATATAAGGTTCATCAAGAAAAAATGCCGAGGAGGTTAATCATCCGTCTACATCCCTTACTAAATTTTTCAAAACTTTTGGCAGATAGGAATTTCTTGGGCAGAAGATTAGAAGTACGACATTATTTATAGGGCAAGCCCATCTCCTTGAATACTAATCTTCATTTTTCTACTTTGGATTATGGTTTGAATTCTTTACCCTCAATGATTTCAAACTCAGCCAGTCGAATCAGTGGCTAATTATACTCAATCAACATGGATTATAATTTTTCTCCTCCAATTTCTCATCTACTACTTTTAGCTTGAGATTGGAGGATGTCTCTTGCTTTCCTTGATTGGGGTTCCCACTGTTAATCTCAAAATGCAATAATTGTGTTGGTTTTGAGGCTACTTGAGAGTAGCTTGGCACTGAAGGTGACAATGTTGGAGGAGTAATTGTTGTTCTTCTAGAAATTGGAGTATTAATTTGGAATCGAGTGTTCTTTATCGATTCCGATTGTGGCAACATATGAGCTCATAAAGAGTTCACAACTTGATTCTCATAAAGTACAGTGGGTGGGGGTATGGCTTGCCCCTTGCCTATTGATGGCCTTACTAACCCTCTTCCATGTTCTCTTCCAAGTAGTCTTAGTGTCAACGTCCTAGCCTAGAAGGTAAAAGATTGTGGAGTTAAGGAATTTGAAATTGGCCTCCAATTGAATACATTCTAAATTGGCAGAGCTGGTGCTGGAGTAGGAGTGACTAGGTCTATGATAGTTACGGATGTTGAACTAGCGACCTATCTTCATCATCATCATCTAGCAGCACTTCTAGCTCTTTCATGAGTTTTATCTTGTCTTCTTATGAGATGCTTGTCACAATTTCAAAGCATGAAGCCATTAGTGGCAAAACCACTAGGAACGGGATCGCCTATGGGAGAACAACTTGTGATGAGGGTCCTTGTGATGTGGACCCTTGTCTTTTGGTAGCAAATGATTGTTGCCTTCTATCCATCATTGGCTTGACTAATTTTTTTAGCTACTCTGAGAAGAATACTTCTAAATTTTATGAATGGTTGTACATCACCTGATATGCGCCTCATTATGCCATACTGGTAGAACTTAAAGCATTAGTGCATTATGGATGCCACTTAGTATTGAGTATTGATGTAACCATGGCCTACCAAGCAATAGATTACAGAACATTGGCCCATTAATAGCATGAGAATTAACCTTTATGAGATATCCTTGAATATCAAGACTCATGGTGATGGTCTCCATAGTCCTTTGACTCTCTTGGTTAAAGCCTTGAATCACCAAAGTGATGCTTTTGAGCACAAATGGGCACATCCTAATTCACTTCAACACTTTGAGTGGAAGAATTTTCATTATAGATCCTTGATCTAGCATAATGCGACTAATCCTTTCTCCCTTTAGATCACCACTTACAAACAATGGATGATTATGCTCAGTACTTCCAAACAATAAGTCATCGTCTCTGAAAGTGATGGTCTGGTTGCATTCAATTGTATTACCAACCTCTACTAGTTACAAGTCTTTGACGGACTCATCTATTTGTGCATTTATGAGCACTTGCAGAAACTCCTTGGAGAGTTGAAGCACATCGTATATGCTTAGTCTTGCTGGGATTCTATGCAAGTCAGGGACGACATCATATTCTAGTTTATTTGTGATCTCTGGAACTTCCCTTTCTTCAATAGGGGGACAAGAAACTCTAAGCACTAGCTCTTCTTGCATTGGTGCCTTTCCTTTCTCCTAAGTTGTATTATACGTGGATCGTAACATGACCATTGTTTCAGGTGATTCAAATGCTTCTTGTGGAGTATTCTCTTCATTTTGCATGATGTTGGTCATGTTATAAGGTACCTCCATAGTTTCTAATGACTCTTGTATCAGTAGCTTGAGCAGTCTAGGAAACGAAATAGGTACCTCTTTGGGTAATGGAAAGGCCTTTTTCAATATGATAATGCATTCACATATTATACACCTTTCTTCTCAAAACACGGGGTAATAAAGGCGAATATTGCACTATCTCAAGACGAAATCATAAAAATGTTCCCTTTTGAAAGGATGAATTCCTTGCACTTATCCCTTAGAGAACTGAGAAGTATAGTCATGAAATCTATGTATGAATGCTTTAGCCAACACTTTCCATGATCTGAATGATTCAGCTGGCAATGTTACAATCCACTTCAAGGCATGGCTATTAACAGCTAGTGAAAATGGAAAGCTTATTCTAGGACATCATTCGCACCAAGGCTTGATACTAGAACAAGTGCTTAATGGGCCACCCTAAGTAACAAATTTGCTTAATTTTTGGAACTATCATTAAAATATGGGCCTTCATGTAGTGCAGGTATTCGAGGACCCTTGCGATGTGCATGTAGTGCAAGTATTTGAGGACCCTCGCAATGTACGATTCTATGAACACTTGTTCCTTTGGCGGGTCATCCATCACCTTCATCTTTTGTTTTTTGACTTGATCGAAGGCCTCTATGAAGCTAGACAGCTTCGATGGTGAAAATAAGCTCTCTTTGCAGACAAAGATGGATTTCTTCTACTTCTGTGTGATCAATTGATTGTGGATTATTCTAAGCAGTGTCCCTCCATTTATGAATATAATTGGTTATATTTTTGCCAAAATGCTGGTTGTAGTTAATAAGAAACTTCTTGATTCCTTCCTTTCTTTTAAAAAGGAAGCATATCAGGAACATATCTTGCAAGGAGACCCACTCTTTAGTGCCCTGTATTGCCAGAGTTCAGAACAAATTCTTCTTAACTTTCGAAAAAGTGAGTTTTCAAAATTTTGATGCATTTTTGCAAGGTTTGGATTTTGTCTACAGCACTCATTAGCATAGCAGAGGAGATGTGTGATTGGCAAAACAATGAATAAAGTGAACCCTTGATGCCGGTGCTCTCGCTGGCGATCGTACCTTCTACAAAAATGTTGTCGCTTCTTATTTGGCTGGCTTGTGGAGACCTCTTCTTCACTAATGTGATAGTAAGATGCCACTACTAGATATTCAAATGAATTATTTTCATTAGAGGTTAGGTTATTTTCAATTCCCAAGTCTAGTAAGTTATGCCAAAATGCCGCCCATACTTTGTCTGCAGCTCGAAAGCAATGGTGATGGCCCCCAAGCATAAAGTTCTGGGCACTCTTGGTCAAGATAAAATTTTCTCTTCTTTTTCCTCACCATTTTCTTATAGAAAGATTTGAGCCTCTTAGGTTAGAGGTAATCCCCAATGATGTATGCTTAGAACCATGATGGCTAATAATGTATCCTTTTAGGATATGGGAATAAATCCTTCATGCACTCTTTGCTTTCCTTTTGCTTTGCATGCTTGATCTAGAGATTTCATCCCTTCCACCTCATTAACGGGACCTTTGGGATATCTTTTGGGCAAACAAGATCCCAACCTTCATTATCAAAAATGATTTTTTCTGCACCTCTTCGCTAGAGGTTTTACGAAATTAAAGATTAAATTCTTGTTCTAGCCTTGCTAAATTGGGAATGTCTTTTACTAATATGTTGTTGGATGTGGCCTGTATATCCTTCTTTGGTGTAATGATTTCACTCTTCATACAATGGTTAATAATTCTCCTTACTTTCTTGCATTTAATTGTCAATTGATTGATACCCCAATGGTAATGGGAGTATAGGGTATGGTTCCTTATCTACTTCCACTGGAAACAAAGGTTCCGGTAGCTTTATGTTGCTTGAATGAATGAGCCCCAATAGAATTGGTACCACCCCCTCATCAGAGTACTAGTATTTTGGCTCTGCGATCTCCCTTTTCTTTGGCTATCTATCATTACTACAAGTTTTGGTTTTAGTGGTATTAACAAAAATATTTGGTTTGCCTCTTTTTGATTCTTTCTTCTTGGGTTTGAAAGTTCTTTCTTTCTACTTATCATCCCAGATTTTATTCTTTCCAAAGAGGGAGAAGAGGCATTCCTTTTGATTTGCCTCATTGGCGAGTGCTCGAAAGGTAATGATCTGTTCATTCACTGGAATTAAAAGATCGACCTTGATGTGATTGTGGCATAGGTAGACTCTTTGTTCCTCTTTTAAGGTCGCCTCACATTTGTTGGCTTCCCTCTACCAGCGAGAGATGAATTCCTCTACTACCTTATCATTCTTTTGCTTCATGAGGGAGAGATTGTTAATGTTACATCTTTCTTAGTCATAAAGAACCTCGCCAGAAATAGGTTTTGCATGTCATTCCAGGTCTTAACTGACCCTGCCAGAAGTGTCAAGTACCACTAGAATGTAGGTCCTTTGAGTGACCAAACCAAATAATCTTAAGCAAAGATTATGATAGAGAGTGTAGTTTCCCATCATAAGAGTGAAGAGGGTGAGATGGTGTTGGGGGTTATCCGTTCCATCACATCTGTGGAAGTCTATCATCTAAAACCTTAGTAATGGCTCATTCTCGATCTCTGGTAGATACGGCCAATGATATATGTTTGGCACTTGAGAAGGCAAGTTTATTTACTATTGAGTCATCTAGTTATTCATCATCTCATTGAAGTGTGCCATCGAATCCGGGTTCATCTAATATGGTTGTGCCTATGCATTTGAACCGATTGGCTATGGTGGAATGTTGGCACCAAATGTCTGGGCACGAGCATTAATATTGGGTAGTTGCCAAGTTGACACAACTAGAGAAGTGAAGGGTGAGCCACCTGCTCCTACGGGGTCCCCTCTTGGCGGATTAAAGACAAATGGTCATGGTGACATGACCGTTCGCATGGATGGAAGGTTGAGAGGATGTGTAACATTGGATCATTAGCCGAGATTGGAGGTTTGGCAAACATTTTATTATGTACATACCTCCATTAAATACTGATTTTCAATCTCGAACTATTCCAATTATCTCAATATTTCTTCCATAGAAGTAGAACTACATTTCCCTCAGCCATATAAGATATGACTATTGGGATAGATTAATGTCTATGCATCAATTGGTGGGGAGATGTAGACACCTGATGTTTCTCCCAATATCCTCCAATAGAGAATGGAACATTGGGAGAGGCACCTTAGATCTAGCCATTAACCTCGTGACCATTCTCAGACAAGGTGGGCTAGGCGGTGTCGGTTACAGGTCCCTGTTAGCTAAAGTGGTGCTGGTGATAGGTCATTGTTAGGTAACCTTCAAATCCATTCATGGCTATATCCCTAGCTCATGAATCCAACTTTAATTCTCCAAGATCTCCCGTCCAGTTGTAGAAAATAAAATTTTCTTCTATTTCCCATCATCTAAATTGAGAAAGCTTAGGTTTGGATGCAAGATCATTGGGTTTCCACTCCTAAACAAGTAATTTTCTAACTAAAATCATGCGAAAGAGGCTTAAGAATATGGAGTTTGGGTGTGGGGAGATAGAAAATGGATCAGGGCAAAATAAAAAAATTAAATGGGCTAAATAAAGTTGGGTTCTAACTTAAAATAGTGACTGACATTGTAGAACTAGCTCCCCTAGATGCCGCACCTTTGCCCATTTCTGCTTTGGTGTCACGATGCCGGATTTTGAGGCCGCAACACCATATTCGCTGCCCCCCATTATTCTTTAATTTTTAAACCCCTCTTTCAATTTTTTTTCTCTATATTTATGCAACAATATTGTTCATATAATTCTAGCATTAAAAGACATATTTTGTATCATAAAATACACAAAACGTTTCCTCATATAAGTATAGATCATGTCCAATTACATGGCCTCATTAAATAATAACTTTATTGACAACTTCATAATTCATTCTTCTACAAGAGGAACACAAAAACAAAAATAGAACAATATAAAGATTTGTCATTTGATGGAATGGATTAAATAATTCTCATTTTTCATTAATTTCCTTAGATAATTACACTTCTCATGTCCATAAAAAAATTGCATATTCACATCCTAGACCACGAGTGGTCCTAATAACATCTCCACAATGCAATAAGGTCCTTAATTAAAAGAAAAAAGTACAATGTATCTTAGAGACCCAAAAATAAAACACACACTCTCCAAAATAAATGTGTATTATCTTTGGGATCATTGAATACTTTGCAATGGATTGATATTTAGGAGATTGCCTAAGGCCAATGGGCAGAGTGGATGACACGGCTCTAGACTGGGTTACTAGACTCTGGGTCAACCTAAAGAATAGGTGTTTTGATCCAATTGGTTTATCCTAGTTGGAATCAAGACTGGGTGATTTCTATTATTTAAACTGTAAGAAACCATAGAGATAGTAAGTGGTTTGTGACCCAATTTGCATATCTCGAAAGGACTCAGAACTAGCTGATCTCTATTGTATTCAAACCTGAAAGAGACTAGAAGAAAATTGATAACCTAGGTTTGATTTAGCTCTCTCACATTGCCCATGAGAAGCTTAGGAAGAGTGGGCCAGGTTGACTAGTTTTGGTCAGCTTTCTCACATTGCCCATGAGAAGCTTAAGAAAAGTGGGCCAAATTGACTGGGTTTTGGTTAGCTTTCTCACATTGCCCATGAGAAGCTTAAGAAGAGTGAGCTAAATTGACTGGGTTTTGGTTGCTTTGAAATGGTTTTGCTAGGGTTTGTTTTAGTGGCTTAGTCCTAATTTAGGCTTTTTGAATGATTTGGTAAGTGGTATTTGCTAAGGTTTGACTCGGTGAGTCATAACTCTGTGACTCGATCTTACACTTAGGCTTTTGGATGAGTTGGTGAGTGGTGTTTGCTAAGGTTTGACTTAGTGAGTGATGACTCTGTGACTAAATCCTAGAGTTAAGCTTTTGAATGAGTTAGAGAGTGGTGCTTTCCAATATCCCATGGAAAACTAGAAGCAAGCAATCTCTACCGTTAACTTGTGAGAGATTATAGAGTTAGGTTGCATGAATTAAGCCTAATTATACTTTGTGCTAATTAAGTCTGATTACACTTTGAGACTAATTAACATGATTATAATGATAGTTCTTAATTAATTTAAGATAATGTCATCATCTCCCTGATTTGATGAGTTACTTTCAGGGCAACTCTGCCATTTATAGAGTTTAATTAGCATTTAAATAGGTTTTAATATCTTTTAAGTGTCTAATATAGCATTATTTTATTATCCATTAATCATGTGAGACCCACCATTAACACAGTGTGGATGGGACCCATGTGTGTACCATGGTGGGTCCATGGCAAAGTGCCTTCATGTGCTAGAATAATTACTAATGGCCAAAAGCCATTGGTGTTAAGGGAGGCACTTGCCTCTTGAAGAGCCTTCCAAGCTCCTTCAGAAAAAATTCTCTATATCTTTCTGGATCAAATGAGGGGGTATTTATAGTTTTGAGCCTCTAGGGGCAATTTGAGTAATTATAGAAATCATGCTTTGGTTGCACTCCTAAGGGCCTTTTTGGAAACTAGAGCCTGATTGCCACGTCTTGGAAGGGAGCTTGACTACCATGCCCTAGAGAGGAGCCAGTCTACCATGTATTAGAAGAGAGCCTGACTTCCATACCCTAGAGAGGAGCTTGACTACCACGCCTTGGAAGGGAGCCTAACTACTGCGCCTTGGAAAGTAGCCTGACTATCATGCCTTGGAAAGGAGCCTGACTGCCACGCCTTGTAAAGGAGCCTGATTGCTTTGGCATGGAAGGAAGCTTGACTGCCATGCCTTGGAAAGGAGCCTAACTGCCACACCTTTAAAAGGAACCTGATTGCCACTCCTTGAAAGGGAGCCTGACTATTATGCCTTGGAAAGGAGCCTGACTGCTATGCCTTGGAAGGGAGCCTAATTGTCAAGCGTTGGAAAGGAGCTTGACTACTACGCCTTGGAAAGGAGCCTGATTGCCATGCCTTGGAAGGTAGCCTGATTGTCACACCTTGGAAAGGCAACTGAATTCCATGCCTTGGAAACGAGCCTAACTGCCATACCTTGGAAGGGAGCCTTACTACCATGCCTTGGAAAGTAGCTTGACTGCCACATCAGGGGATTTTTTGGAGTTCTTACTTTCACCATTAGCCCATCCCAAATATCTTAATATTTTTACTAATGTGGGTTGCCCTTTTATCAAGTCTAATTAATTGCATGCATATCTAGGTAGTAACAATGTAATTAATTTACAAAACCAATTTTGATGATGCACCCTTTGCACATCTCATGTATAAATTCCATTATTTTGGACAAGTGGAGATATATAAAATTTTGTTATTATTTCCGTATGCATGAGCCTTGTCTTTTATCACCAATCTCAACTACTTAGTTTAAAATACCTCCTGGATGATTTGGATGATTTCGATCATCAAATTTCCATTTATTGATTTTTTTCATATTTTGAATATGCAAATGTAACTAATTAATTAATTAATTTTCTAGCTGATCACCACATTTCCATTACCTTAAATGCACTTGTGTGGGTGAAATTTGGCAGCGTACTACACTTACACAGCAAGAAGGTATCAAGTTTAATTTCTTTGGCTAAAACCCATATCTAATGTACCAATTGAAAATGTGAACTGAACGTGCAAGTCTAGTTGCATAGGCAGGTGGGGAAAATGGTTTGCCTATGTAGGTAATGAAATTACCCATTGGGTAATTCTTTTATCTACTTTGACTATACGGGCAGGCTACATTCTACGTAACTTCACATCCGCTGTAAAATCCTGCCTCCACCTTAGTTGCATGGGTTGTTGGTTCCTCAACTACATGCCACCTTAGTAAAACATCTCTATTAATGTGGTTTGTTGGCTACACGGGTAAGATGCTACCTTGACTGCAAGGCACGTCACCACAAGATTGTCTACACGGGACAACTGATTCCTTTGCTGGAATCTGAAATTGATGGAATTTGACATTCGCTATGCTCTGCTAACTTGGATTTCAATCAAGACTTCTACAAAAACATAAGCAAACACAATGTTTTCGAGAGCTTGGAAAGCATGCCAAGCCTTTGTAGATGTACTCACACCATGAGAGCCTAGTGTAGAACCTACAGCACTCTCTCTAATTTCACCATAAGAAATCCATTCCACTATACTCAGATAAAGGCTTATGAAGGAGTATCCAAATGACATCACAGCTGCCACCACTAAGAGCCATGTTATCTTCTCCAAACTTGGGAGCTGAGACATGAAAATTTGAGATGCCTCAAATTCCATCATGAATAGATTTCCAAAACAACTACACCCTCTGTCATCTCCCTTGCTATGGAAGTAGTGTTATTTCTTGACTGCTGTGAAATGCTGTTTAGCCGAGGCATCACGGAAGCTTCAGTACCAAAATTCCTTTTGACGAGGAGAGTAGAGATGGTGGCCAAGGATGAAGGAGGAAGAGTGATTATTCCCAAACCACACATAGTAACCAACGTCAACTAATGTTTTCTTTGACATTCTTTGATATGGATTATACTTTAGACCCAAAAATGATGGAGCAAAATTTTTTACACTTCAATTCATCACCATTTATATTAATACTAAATACAAACACATCATTACCCAAAATTTAAAACCCCAGGTGTTACAAACCACCCTCCCTACAAAAGGTTTCATTCTCGAAACTTTCAATATCATATATTTTTTGTTATTACTTCAAATTGTAATTCAATTTATAACTTGTGGATCTGTGTTAACATTGGCATTATCACTAACACCACTTAGTTTGACCCAATTACACATCTAAAAACATGTTAATTGTCACCATGTTTTGATAATATTTCACAAAGGGCAAAAATATATGATTATTCTTCACTTTCATGAGAATTTTACTAAAATAGTCAAAGATCAATTTACTATAAACGTACATGATCTTATAACCACTCAAGGTATAGAAATTTACCCCTTTAGCCATGCTCTTTCTTAAACCACTCTTATCATTTATAGCCAATCATACATAAACAACCACAGAAAAAATTTGTCACTCATGTCATAAGTAATACATCCATATGCAATTTCATTATCAGTCATACGAAATATACATGATTTTATCAAAATAATTCAGTTCAACCATAATAAAATCTATTATTAATCAACACACAAGAATATACCAATTCATTTAGAAATGCCAAAATGTTGTATCTTTTACAACAATCAATCAGATCTATAGAATCTATTAAATGGTACTCAATATTTAAGACATACCATTCCATATACATTCACTCCTTATTTACATACATAAACTCGCAAAACACTTTTGATGGAGTTGTTTACTTAGATAACATCTGGCAATTATACCATAATCAATGAAACAATCAAATAACCAGCTTCGGGTTTTCACAACAACACACAAATAGAACTACTATTATCAATGTGCTAATACAAACAGTAACAAATTTTCTAAGACAATTCAAGTCCAATCAACACTACTCATTTGTGGATCATTAGCACCTCTATATTAGCACCTATATATTCATACCAAAATTTTAGTCATCCATTATATCTCGCTTGCTACCAGCCAGTACCATACTCAGAGGCTACCAACCAAATGGAATTAGCCATGAACCAAGTTGACATAGCCACAATCCAAGTGGATACAACCACATACCAAGTGGACTCAGCTACAATTCAAATGGACTCAACTTTGTTACAACTTTGGTATGTTCAGGTCCATCCCTGCAATTCGGTTACAAACGTGGCATAATTCATGATCACATGGTATTCCACCTTTATTGCAACCCAGAGATCACCAATTTTCCATGCATACCTACTAAATAAGCAAAGGAGTCTCACATAATAGGCTGATTATACCTCTTTGCCATTACAAGCAGTATCATTAAAACAAAGCCCTTTCATGGGTGAGATCTCAAATAACCAATTAAGCCATCCCAGTAGGCACTCAAACCCAAATTCAAACAATGATACTTTGGCAGGCATTCAAACCTTAAATACATATCAATCCTATTCCAAGAAGCATCCAAATACAAGCATTTACCTTAGCCATGTGTCCAAGCCTCAATCAAATAGCCAAATATCCAAACTTAACTAAATAACCAAACATCCAAACCTTAATCAAATAGCCAAATGCAAGCATTTATCTCAGTCATATGTTTAGTTTAATGAAGCGACCAAGCGTCCTCCACAACATTGACATCTTAGTGCCATCCCAGCACCATACCAACCTTCAATCATCCTAACACCACACTAGACTAGATGCCGCACGGGGCATATTATACAAGTTCACATTAAACATACATAATGTTTCATCAAGCGTATACCTTAATTAAAGTAGTCCAATCATTTAACCAATAGCCTATAGCAAGATTCAATGTCAATCAGTTCCCAAAATAGGCATCACTCGATTACATAACAAGTGTATTCCCACTAGTATCCAATTCCAAGTAGGCATTTGAACCTTAGTCCATAAAACATCCAATCATGTATCTAATTCTCAATTACATAACAATTGTATTCTAACCAATATTCAAACTCAAGCATGCATCCCTATCCAAGCATGCATCCTATTCTCAATAATTACATTTATGGGGTGCTGTATAATCAATTCATTCAACAATTTCTGAAGCACAAGTTATGTAATAGAATTCAGCTCATTTAGATAGTAAAACATAAACAATTATAGTTACTCAACAATATCTAAACATACCATAATTTATCACAATCAAACATATCCATAATATCCATCAAGCGGTACTCAAAATTCCATAATGCACTAGTCAATTCAATCAAATAATCAACTAGCATTTACACAACCCCATTGACCTAATGAATCCAATGATTTCATTAGCAACAATTTAATAACATAATTGAATTCAATTTCCAATGCCCACTCATGAAACATCATAGTTTCCATTTCACATATACTAAAAATTTACTTTTCAAACATTCAAATATGGCACGCATCTGACCACCACTATGCTTCTGCTTCACTTTATATGCCAACTCCTCTATATATAGGCATTTAATTAGATCATGTTTATGCCATCACAACACTAACATATTCATTTCATATAAATATCATTTATGCCAATTCTTAAGTACCTTTTTTCCCTCACTCGTGCTTTCAATGTACAACTGACATTTCCCTTATATTCATCAATTTGTATGGGCATGTCATGTCTATTTCTTCTAAAAACCATTGCCATCATGATTCTAGGCTTATCACTCTTGGTATTAGATAACCACTTAGCTCTGATACAATTTTTTCATGTCTTACCCCTGAGCCTAATGCATTTCACCATTCTCCTATAATTTTCCTATTTTTAAGATAAATTTCTACCAAAAATCTGGCAGTCTCCCTTGAAATATAAGACCATATACCTATGCATTCATTAATGCCATAAAATTATAATGTCAATAATTATAAAATAATAATGCTAACCATAAAAATCATACCCTAACCACAGTTCCCTATCTAAGACCAGAACTAATCATGATGACAATTCACCTCACTAGCATCCTACAAATCTAATTATAATTACAACATCATATAGAAACTATTATGACATACAAATACATCTCTTTTATACATCAATTGAAATAAATACACATAAAAATACGTAATGGGATTTCAATCCCAATCCATCACACCATCATACCACCCGAAGAACATCTTCAAATCTTTCTTATAAGTCCCAACCCATAATTGGGATTCTTTACCTGACCCATCAGCTAAAAATTTAAGTAAAAGATGTAAGTCTAGGCAACTCACTAAGTACACAATTAAAAATAAATCATCCAAAGATAGCATATTTCATACCAAAACAAATAATCATCTTGGCCATCACATATCACAAATATACCATATCGGCATGAACATCTCATAACTGTACCACTCAGGAACCACATAGGGAAATATCCACATGAAATGTTTCAAATTCCATCAATATACATGCTCATTCATTTCACCTATATACCAAAATAAATAATCTTGAAATAATCCTTCTCCCTATCCATCATCCCCACTTTAATCCACATTTGGTATAGCATAATAATATCAACTAATATAACTTAAGGGGATATCTATTATTCAAATTCAATCAAGAATTCACATATAGTATTCCATTCATTTAGACACTTATACACAAAAATAGTCACATGCTCATAATATAAGCAAACACTACTTATTTCAACCCAAGGAATATTCGTTATTACTACCATTCATGTTCATAAAACCAAAAACATCAATCTTTAAAACATCACAAGATATTCATTATCCCAATCCAATCATACATGCTAGGTTTCAAACAAATGGGATAACTACCATCCCCATCCCTCTAACAAAACCATGACTACTTACCTCTTGATGATGCCATAACTTCTCAAGCTTTATAGTCTCATAGCCATACTCCGATGATCCTACACATATAAAATATACAACAATTCAATTTATATATTTCTCAATGAGACTTTTCATCATACATTTACTAGGCATAACTTATCTATCCAATTCCCTAATACTCGAGTAGATTATTTGCATTCTTAACATTATACAAGTCAAAATTAAACAACCTCTATCATTACATTCCAAATAAACCAATTCCCACTCCATTCCATTAGGGCCTTAGGGTTAGAATCAAACCCTTTTTCACATACTTTACTGTTCAATGATGTATTTCATCAAACATATTTTATGTACATCAAGTAAATGATAACCACTCTATACAACATACTAAGAGAATTTCATTTCCACCCACATAAAATATAATTAATGTATAATTAATAATAAGAATAAGCTAATTAAGTTATTAACTTGCTCAATTAACTACTTACCCACTATATATACAAAAAGCCCTTTTTATCTTTTACTTAAGCCATGGCCCAAATTAGCTTTTTACTCTTAAACAAGTTATTTACCACTATAATCCATGAATTAATCATTTTCTCCTTCACAATTTCACATAAACCTAAAAATTTCCCAAATTGTACTGCTTATAAAATCCTAACTTCACATAAATCATGATTCTTCATGTCTAATTCACCTTAAAACATTACAATTCATTAATTAATCATTTTTCCAATGATTTTACAATAAAATTTCATCATCTGCCTCCCAAAATTTATAGTTCATGAAGGAGTAGAAACCTTAGTAATGCAAAAGCACCAAATTGAACAGAAGCAAATGGACTTACCTTCAAATCCATTCATGGCTTCATCCATAGGACATGAATCCAGCTCTGATTCTCCAAGAGCTCCCATCCGACCGTAGAAAACCAAATTTCCTTCCATTTCCACTATCCAAATTGAGAAAGCTTAGGTTTGGATACAAGATCAATGGTTTTCACTCCTAAATAAGTAATTTCCTAACTAAAATTATACAAAAAAGGCTTAGAAATATGAGGTTTGGGTATGGGGAGAGAGAAAATGGAATAGAGCAAAATAAAAAAATAGAACGAGCTAAAAATAGTCAGGTTTCCAACTTAAAATACTGACTACTTGATGCCACACCTTTGCCCATTTCTGAATTAGTGCTACAATACCGAATTTTGAGGTTGTGGAGCCGGATTTGCTTGCCCCCCATTATTCTTCAAAATTCAACCCTTTTTCATCATGTTTTCCTCACATATTTATGTCAGAATATTTTTCATGTAATTCTAGCATTAAAAGACATATTTTATATAATACAATACACAAAAATTTCCCTCATATAAGTCTAGATCATGTCCAATTACATGGCCTCATTAAATAATAAATTTATTGACAATTTCACAATTCATTCTTCTACCTAATGGAGAAAATATTCCACACTTCCATTCATTTCCATTTATATTAATACTAAAGATAATTACAATGTATTTCATAATATCATTACCCAAAAATTAATACCCCAGTTGCTGCAAAAATGCTAGAATTTCCTTAGGAGAGGTGTGAGGATTTTGGGTAGATGAAGGAATGGGAGGCTCCCCCTGAGTGGTAGCCTGTGTAGGAAAGAACTCTTCCATTGTGAATGTTGGCTCTCAATCCCAGTAGTATGGGCTAGAATAGTGGGTGAAGCAGGATCATCTAAATAAGTGGGGTATGTAATGCCAAGATGTGAAATGAGTGCATCCAACTTCCTCTCTATTGTTTCTTGCACTCCTCTTAGTTCTCCCACTTCTTTCCTTAATTCCTTCACTTCTAGTGACAACATTGTATATGCAGAAGATCTAGGGATAGTGGCTTCAATGAAGTCCTAGAAGGTTATGAATGTCTGTCTATTGTTGGGCTGTGTCTATCATCTGTTTCCTCTCTTCCTTCCATCTCTTGCTCACCCTAGGAGTGTGTTGCTTCTTCTTCTTCTTCCTCTTCACTGTCATTATCTTCTTCCATCTCTCTCTCTCTCTCCTTCTTCTCAATCATCTCTGCTAGATTATCAGATACTTTAATGCCCATTCTCTTTAATAGAGTTGCTCCTACCTAATCCTTTTTTAGTGAAGACACATGTAGGCATGATCCTCCTAGTACAGGAATTTGAAAATGCTTAAATATCCTTGTCAATCATACTCCATAGGGCACTATATGATCTTCTCTTTGAGGCATATATCCAAAAGTAGTGAACATGATTTTTGGGAGGCTAACTTTTTGATAAGTGTAGATTTTCCATAAAACTCTTGCCTCACTAGTAGTCACTTGCTTTGTCCCTCTAAGCTTAGGTATGAACATATTTTCCAATGCTTTCCTAAGTATCCTCAGATTTATGGTTGGATCTTTAGTTCTCATGTATGTATGGGCAGAAGTGTACACTATGCTAGTGGATAGATTGTTAAAAATTTCTTCCTTCTTTAGCCCATCTTCATCTTCATCTTGTGGCACACCTAGTATTTGTCCTAGATGTTCTTCAGGAAATAATAAGTTTGTTCCAAAATGTATTTCCATTCCCTTTACCATGGATTCATAAGAACTGGATCTGTAATTAAAGTAGAATATGAGAACTAGCTCTCTATAAATTGGTGCCTCATAGTCTATCAGGTTGGTCCATCCTTGATAATTTAACATGACACATATATCCAACTTACATTTGTCAATGAAATTCAAATCAATCTTTTTCTGTATATGCATAGGCCTTCCTAGTATTAATGTATGAAATTTGAACTTCTTATCTTCTCTACCAAAATAATATGCAGGTAAGTTTCTAGGCTCAAACTTGGCAATGGAGACTTTCCTTCCATCTACCTCTTCTAGAAGGGATTTCAAGTTAAGTAGTTTTGCCCCTTCTTCATTTCTGCCAACTTTCTCTTCACCTTCTCTTTCATTCTCATTCATAGTGGAAAAAGAGGGGACAAAGTGAATCCCTCTTGAACCACAAGTGGCTTTTGATGTGGAGGCATTTGACGTAGAAGCTTGAGTTAAAAGATCTCCTATAGTCCTAGGCCTTTTGATTCCTCTTTGGGGTTTGGAGATAAAGAGTTTAGGAGCCATAAGAATGTACAAAATTTGATGGGTGTAACACCCTGACTCCCTGGGCATCACTAGTGGTAAGATCGGAAGAAAATCGAGCAGAGTCTCCCCTAATTTACCACCATTTTCCTGTATACAACATGCTAACCCATAATAATTATATATTAAATATGCATCAAATATGAAAATATAATATGGCCACCTCTAGGTCCTACCATTTCCTATACATTATATATATATATATATATATATCTGCCACCTTCATAACATACATTTCCATAGCACCCACAGACCAAGATTAGGGTACACTATACCTTAGCTATCAAACCATATACATCCATACCATAAAAATGACATGCCATACATTTAGATAATATTACATGTTATACAATCATTCACCATTAAAATCCATTAATATACATCAATTTTACATTGTGAAATGAACTACTGTCTTTAATCTGGTCACTACCTAGTCCTGTTGCGCCTATTGGGCTCATTTCTCTGGCCTGTTAGCTAAAAATTTAAATAAAAGGGTGATTCTGGCTAAAACTCATTAAGCAGGTAAGCAAAAATAAATGATTGTAAATAAAAATATGAACAATGATAAATAAAGCAACGAACAACTATGCGATCAGACAAAACATGCTGTGTTATATGCAAGGGTCATATTTTTCTACTTTATCCATCATCGTTTGACCTAAAAGTTTTTATTTAAGTTCCATATAGTATAAAAATTATATGAAAAACATTTTAGATAAAAATAATTTAAATTAAAAAAATTAAAAATAAAATACAAAAATATAAAATAAACATTATATATAAACGTTTCCTATTCCTTTTCATCTAAAATTTTTTTCGTAGATTAAAATAACATAATAGAATTGTATAAAAATTTTAGGTCACAATAACTTAATTTAAGGAAATAAAAAATAAAATACAAAAATCAACAAAAATTGGTAAAATGGGCAGCGGGTGAATTTTTGGATATTTATTTCCCTAATTTTTTTGGACCATCAAATGATCGAATTTTTTTCTGAACATTTTTTGATTTCGTTTTCAACATATGAGAAATAATAAAATATTTTTATATTTTCAAAATCAATTCATTTTATATGTTTTTAATCAACTCAAGATGGGTACTTAAATAGACAATTTCATGTAATACACGTGTCTTATTTGATTTCAATTTGCCTAAAGTTTTTAATATTTTATTAATAAAAATTAAATATGAAAAATTAAGACATTAAATATGATTAAACCAAGTAAAAAAACCCAATTAAACCATAATATGACATGTCATATTATATTAAACATTCGGTGCCCAAAATCAGAAATTAAACTGTCCGATTCAAGTTAAAATAAAAACACCTGCTTACCTTGAATTGAGTAATTTGCACAAACCTTATACCCCAAATTGCGCCTTCTAATGAAGCCTTAATTCTCGCCCAAATCACAACCTAATCAAATGAAAATTTGCATTAAATTCTATCCTCAAACACCATTAATGCAGAATCTAGTTGTCCACTTAATTTGCATTGTATACACTAACTATTTGGGCCATTTAAGTGTTGTATTATAATAGAAATTAAGCCATGATTATCCCTTTATAACATGGCCTAATTACCTTGTTGAAAATTCAGAATTTTCAGCCCTTAAATCAGAATGGACAACATGCATAAATAAGAGAATTCCATTCTTCAACATGTTGTTTTAATGCTCTTAATTACTTATCCATTGTTGAAATAAATCAATCCTTAATCTAGTATTACACATCCTAATCACATCCCTAAGTTCCATTTTAAAATTTCAACAACCCTATTAACTTAGGGCTTAATTTTTTTATCAAAATTAAGCATTGTTTTCATACAATCTTTCAATAAACATCCTTAACAACTTAATTAAATTAAATATATACCTTAATCCTTGAATTTTGTTGGCGGGTTCCACTAATCAGCAACAATTCATTAATTTTGGATGGTTTCTATCCTTTGATTTCAAGAAAAAATAGATGCCATGGCCCACTAACCACTCCTACCGAAATTTGTTAGCGCTCTTATGAGCCAAAATAACTCAAAATGATGTATTTGAGAGAAGGGGATAGGGTTTCATGTTGAGGAGGGCATGACCAGGGGTATGCACAATGGGAAGATGGGAATTAGTTGCTACAGATGACTTTTATAATACCTTGGTTAAAGTAGTCCCCCCTCCACCAAAAGCCATGGATATGCACTTGTCTTGAATTTTCAAAATCTCATTAGTCCTTACCTTTAGCACATGTTGATTACCCATTTGATATATTATATGCCCAAATCAATTTAACAACATTAAATATATTATTTTCATAAATTTATCATTTATTTATATTTATTTATTATTTATTTATTTTTTCACTTGTAAGTCCTCATCATACTCACATTAATATGGGTATTCTATCCATTTAAAAAAAAATTCCATAATAAAATTTCTCAAAAATTCAATTTTATAGTATGTTGCACCGCAAAACTACTAACAATTAAAATAGAGCAAATTTACATTTTTAAAATTTCTGGGACCTTATGTTGAGAATTATAGAAATCTAAGGAAATGGAGTTCTTGGAATGTTGGGAATCACATGCGCAAGCACTTTTGGGTCAGGGGAGGCTAGCAAATGGGAACAAGATAGAAATGAACTCAAATCAACATACTAAATAAACCCTTTCAAAATGCAAGGTGCTTGCCGTGCAGGCGCTTGGGGCCACAAGCACCTAGGTACTAGATGACTTCGCTCCCAGAAGTACATATTCCTAGATTTTTTTGATTTTTCAATTTCTAATCTATTCTACCTCCTTTAGTCACTTAATACTTTTCGATTCAACAATGTATCAACACAATCAATTTTGGCCTAATTTGAAACAAATTATTTTAAGCATCAAGAATACACCAATTTATATGTAGCAAGCACTCATCATGCCAAACATACATCATTTAAATTTTCTCATTACGTGATTTGAACTTAAGCATACTCAAGCATTTTACATTCATCATAGTCATGAAGTGTAAGAACAATGCATAAGATGGAATAGTTCATGTTAGTCCCTTACACAATGGTAGCTCAAGAGTGGGGGTGAATTGAGCTTTTAAAACTTTTTGGCCAAAACAAAATATCAAAGTGCTGAATAAACAAATAGAACAAATTGCATAGCACGCAACATAAGATTTTTATTGTGGTTCGGCCCTTCTTGGGTTCCTACTACACTTCTCTGAGTCAGTTTCTTCTACTGATCTCAGGTTCTACTAACACCTTGATCAATCTAATCAAATACATGTTGGTTTTCCTACAAGCTCACCAACCAACTTACTGGTTTTTTAAGCTAACTAAAAACTTTCATAACTTATTGGCTTTCAAAACTCACCAACAAACTTTTATGCTTTCAGCAAGTTTCCTACTTGCTTATCTCAATACATAAACACTAAGTACTTTGCTTGTGTTATCAAATACTAAAAAGAAGTCTATAGATTAAAGCCTCTTACTTAGGCAGATTTGTACATAAATTTAAGAACTTTGAGTGAATAAGTAAGCAATAAGAGTAAGAGATTCAAACTCCTTAATTGAGAAGAAGTTTAAACTTTGAAAGCTCTGACAGAGTTGTTGCTGTTGGAGGTGAACTTTGAAGGAAGATTTTGAATGCTCAAAATTTTAACTTTTTGTATCTTTTGGTATTTCAGTATATCTTCTATGTTTCTAATTGCCTCTTTTACAGGCTGATAAATATTTCTATTCCTGACTTTTGTAGTCTTTCAAACATTCACAAAATATTTTCTTCATCAAATATTTTGTCTTATTTCTGACTTTGCAATAGTTTGGTATTAGTCTGCCACTTTATCGCTAACTTTTCTTCATTTAATGTTCACATGAGTATCAAATGCTCTGAAGCAATTTCTTCAATTCCTTCGAAGTGGCGAGTGAGTAGTCAATGTGTTAGAGAAATAATTTTGGATGCGCCAAAGAATTGACTTTAGTTTCTCTTAAGTGGCGAAAGACCTCTTTACTTGCAACAGTTCTTTGAAGAGTGGAGTTTGGATTCTCTGAACCTTTTATGCTTCAAAAAAGGTGACTCCGAAGTAAGGTTTGACACCTCTAACATTTGCTTACTAACTCCAAAGTATATTCTTAAGCATCTCTTGATTATTCTAAAACATGTCTAGTTAACTACGAAATATACCTTCATGACTTTGAAGCTTGTCTGATTAATTCTGAAGCATGCTTGAAGACTTTAAAGCATATTTGGTTAATTACAAAGTATATCTTCATGACTTTGAAGTATATCTAGTTAAGTTTGAAGTGTGTCTTGATTACCTCCAAAGTGTGTTTGATGAACTCCAAAGTATGTCTAATTAACTTTGAAGTATGCTTGAAGACTCTGAAAGTGTTTTAAAAACTTCGAAGTATACTTGATGATTCTTAAGTATATCATGACAACTTAGAAGGCTTTCTTGTTGATTCTGAAGCATACCATGACGACTCCGAAGGCTTTTCAGTTGACTCCAAAGCATACCATGATGACTCTAAAGGCTTTTTTGTTGACTCTGAAGCATTCTTGGCTGACTCTGAAGTGTGACTTCGTGCTCTAAAGGGATGAACTTTGACTCCAAAGTGTCCTTGAAGACTTTAAAACTTTTGTTTTCTTGTTTTAAGTATATATGTAATTTATATACTTATTTTTCATGAGCATTTACTTGGTTTCTTTCTTTGATCATCATGAAGATTATTCTCAAGTTGAGTAGGAAATAATATTTTTCTAATATGCTTGAGAATAAATTGTTAGCACCTTAATGTTTCACTCATGTCTTTACTCATCATCAAAAAATACTTGGTTAAGAATGCTCATTATCAAAATCAAGCTATTTAAAATAGTGTGTTCAACATTCTCCCCCTTTTTGATGATAACAAAACATTAAGTAATATACCTTTCAAAACTTATTTAACGATATGCTTAAAGTAACTTAATTGCAAGAGATATTTATTAATTCACTGTGGGGGGGGGGG
>JAYJMB010017373.1:32468-43778 GCA_036873735.1 Pouteria campechiana
AGTTATTTATTAATTAAATGTAGCCCCCCCCCCCCCCTGAATGGATGCACAAAAATTTTTAAATTGTATTTCTTACAAAAGAAATTTTCAATTTTTCATACATATATTCAGTACATAAAAATATTCATTTCATTCAGCACATTTTCTCCCCCTTTTTATCATAATAAAAAAGATGGAGAGAAACAAACATGAATATTCAAAGCCAGTTATAATCAAAATGCATACATACAAAACTTATCATTGATCAAAGATTTGCAAATACAACATATGCTCAAAGTCAAGATTCTTTACATAAAGTAAAACAAAAATACATTAGATAGAAAAAAATACAAAAGGCAGTAGTTTCAGTGGGATGGTTTGGGTTTTCTCTCATAGGTTTTAAGAAAGAAATCTTTTTGAGGTGGAAGAGGGGGCTTGGGTTGAAAGGATAATGGTGTAAGAGAGGGTTTTAGTGTTTTGGTAGATGATCTAGGTCTTTTTGGTGGAAGGGGTGGAATAAAACGTGGATCCTTTGGGAGTGTTGTTAGGGTTCATGAGTATATGAAATGGGTCCACATATTGAAATATAGATGAAGTCAATGTACTCTCAAAATTCTGGATCTAGTAGCTTAGGAAAGATTGTAGGATGCTCTTTCAAGAGGTTTTCTATGTTTACATTCATCCTAGATGTATACTCTTGGTAATACATCATGATTCTGGATACAGGAGCCTTCTTGTGTTCCTTTGGAGCTGGAATTTTTGGCTTCCTCTTGGGTTTGGAAGAAGATGGCTGAGATGAAGGTGTAGAGGACGATGGTTTGAGTTGTGATTTTGGTTTGAGAATTGTAGGGGATTTGCTAGTTTTGACTTTGGTAGAAGGTGAAGTTTTTGGTTTTGGTAGAGGGACTAGTTGAGATTGTATCTATCTTATCCTGTCTTGGATAGAGGGATCTAAAAGTTGAGGACATGTTAGAGGGAGATTGTTAGTAATGGCCTCTAGGTTGACATTGTTGTAGAAAGAGAATTCTTCCTTAGTGAGAAGAAAGATTTGATGAGGACCTGAGGGAGATGGAAACACTTTTTTAGGCAGCTTTGATGCTGAAAGCATTACAAGAAGTTTCTCAGAATAATTTTGAATAATTGATTCTCTATCATAAATTTGGATTTTGTGGCCCTTGGGAGTTAGTGGAGGATTTATGAGAAGTTGAATTCTATGCAGAATGTTAGGATCCTCAAGTTTTGAGAATGAAAATTCTTGAGGAGATAGAATGATGGATTGGGATAAAAACATTCTTACAACTTCAGAATTGATTTTTGATTTGTTCTCAAACTCAGAAAAAGTTATCCTAATTGGATTGAATACATGGAGAAGAATATTAAGATTATCAACAACTATTGGAGGAGAGTGTGAAGGACTTTGTGGTGAAGTTTTTGGAAAAGTGGGAGATCTTCTCCAATCTGGACGAATTGGAGTATTCCATTCTGATGGAAATTACTCAATTCATTGAGGGATTACTTCTCCGGATCTGACAAGATCCATCTAAGTCTAGTCCAGCCATATTGCTGGCCCTAGGGGAAAGAAAGTATGATTTAGGAATTGGTGCTGTGATGAAATACTTTCCATATCTAATAATGGCTCTATGAGGATTGGAAAAGATAGTACTCAGGCAAATTTGAAGGGACTTCAGTTGATGGAATTGATGATGATGGTTGTGTTGGAGGAGGGGAAGAAGTGATGTTAGTAGGTTCACGCACAGGTTGAGCAACCTCTAGAATTGCAGAAGATGATGATGGATGTGGAGGTGAGTGTGATGGAGAAGATATCATTGTGATATGGGAGTTGGTTCTGAATAGAGAGAAGTGATGTGGAGGTGGGGAGTAATGGGTTGGAGGTGGAGAGAAATGGGGATGATAGGCTTGACCTCTGAGTGACTCTGCTAGAGATTGTAGAGAGTCAATGGTTTGGTCAATCTTATTAGCTCTTAGGATCATGGATGACATGGCAGTACTGAGATTATGATCAATTCTATTCATTTTGAATAGCTAAAGTAGACATATAGTGTTCAATCATTATGAGCCTATCATCTAGGTATTGCGGGATCGGTTGTGTGGTGAGGATTGATGAAGTGGTAGGTGTGGTTGGTTGATGTGAAGGAGTGTGTCTAATAGGTGATGGAGATCTGATGGGAGTGAGAGATGGAATGGTTACTGTTGCTGCAGTAATATTAATTTCCTTAGATTCACTTTCTTTTAAAGTTTCATCTAATGCTTCTTCTCTGATAGTATTTTGTTCCTCTCTTGGAACTTCTTCTCTTCTCTCAGCTTTAGATTCATCGTCTTTACTGGAGAACTCTTTTCTTGCTTCTGCTGGTGGATTCATGATTTCTTATCTTTTTGTTCCTTCTTCTTTAGCATATGAGGAGAGTTCTTGCCCTATTTCTGTGACCTGTTTTGTAACTTCTCTCCTTTTTGTTCTTTCATCAGGTTTGGATCCCTTGAATTGAGTTATTCTTCTAGGTTTATTAATGATCCAGTCTTGTGTTGTTGGCTTAAAACCCATTCTTTTCAAAGTCTTCTCATTTAACGTGTCTGTATTTCTTGGTAGTTCTTCATTTTCTTTATCTTTCATTTTCTCCACTAATGCTTTTTGTTCTCCTATCTCATCATCAAAATCACTTAACCTCCTAGAGGAATTAGTACTTTCATCAAATTTTACATTAATGAATTCCTCTATAGTCTTATTTTTCATGTTGTAGACTCTAACTACCTCACTAACAATGGAATAACCAAGGAAAATGCCTTCATCAGATTTATTTTCAAATTTACCATTGTTTTCTTTGCCATTGTTAAGAATAAAGCACTTACAACCAAAAGTATAAAAATATGAAATATTTGGTTTCTTGCAATAGTATAATTCAAATGGAGTTTTGTTGAGTATGAATCTAGCAAAGATTTTGTTAATAATATAACATGTCGTGTTCATTTCTTCAGCTAAAAAATACTGTGAGTGACTGTATTCACTCAACATTATCCTTGTCATCTTTTACAAGGATCTGTTTTTTCTTTCTATTACTCTATTTTGTTAGGGTGTTCTTGATGCAGAGAAAGTTTCAAGAATTCCATTATTTTCACAGAAATCAGTGAATTTATGATTTTCAAAGTCTCCACCATGATCACTCCTTATGGTAGCTATATGAGAGCTTTGTTCATTATATATACATTTGGAAAATACTTTAAAGAATGAAAAAGCTTCATCTTTGGATGTTAAAAATATTACCCAAGTAAATCTCCTAAGTCATCTAAAATGACATATGCAATGTTTCTCTCCAAGACTTCTTGTTCTTGTTGGTCAAGCTAAATCCATATGTAATAACTTAAGGGGATTGATTGTGTATACTTCTTTATTTGATTTAAAAGATTCTTTTACTTACCTTTCATGCAAGCATCACTCAACTTATTATCAATTTTAAGTTTTGGCAAGTGAACAACTAGATCTTTATTATATAATCTTTCAATCAGATTTTTGTTGGCATGTCCTAGCCTTCTATGCCACAACATGGGTTAATTGTCCTTTAAAACAAGACATGTTACTTGGATATCATTTAAATCTGCCAAATATACATTTTCAAGCATTTTTTCAAGTACTACAACTAAATTTGAACTATCTAATATTGAACAAGTATGAGATTCAAACACAACTTTGTAACCATCATCACAAAATTGATTTACACTTAAATGATCGTGTTTTAATCCTTCTACTAGTAAAATATTTGAAATTGTAATAGAGGGAGGTTGGTCAATTTTACTAATTCCAACCACTCTACTTTTCCATTATTTCCAAAGGTAACTGATCCTCCATTTTTAGCTTTTAGTTCTGTGAACAGCTCCCTTTCTCCTGTCATTTGTCTTGAGCAACCATTATTAATGTACCACTTGCTATTCTCTGTGGCTCTCAAACACACCTATAGTAATAAAATTAAGCTATAACTATTGGTACCCATTTAAAAATGGGTCCAAGTGGGTTAATAGCAGAATATTTTGGCACCCATTATTTTTTAGATGCTACTAATCTATTTTTTGGATATATAGTACTATTTACAACTTTAGCAATTGTTTTAGGAATCCAAATCATATTCTATTTGGGTTATTGTTTTCTTTTGTGATTTCTCTTTCTTTGGTTTCCTATATCTTTCTTCTTTGTTTTAAGTTTAAATAAGTTAGTAGTTAAGGTTCTTCTAAGAGCATGATTTTTTTCTTTGATTTGCTCAAGTTCTATATTTATATTTTAGATCCGTTTTGAGCAATGTATTTTTTTGTTTTAATTTAGGGATTTCATTAATTATTCTTTCAAGTTCTCTTTTAGTTTCCTTGTATTTAACTTTTAATGTTTTGAAATCTGAATACGGTTCATCTAGTAATTCTTCAAGATCGAAAATTTCAAGTTTCGAATTTACCTCATCATTGTGGATGGCCATAAAGCTTATTCCTATATGATGTTCTTCCTGATCCTTTTCTTTGGATTTGAGTGAGCTGAATTGAGTTTCATTTTCTTCTTCCTCTTCACTCAAGCTTTCTTGCGTATTTTTCAGCATTTCCCATGTAGTCATATCTTTCTTCTTCTTTCTAAATTTTTTGCTATTAGAAATATCCTTTTTGTTAAAGTAGGGGTTATACCTTTTCTTCTTGCCTCCTTGCTTTTTATTTGGTTTTGGTGAATCAAATTTAATATGCCTAGGTTTACTGTAATTGTAATAGATTGGAACTTCCTTTTTCTTATCTTTACTTTTAAAGTTCTTGGAATTATTTCCAAATCTTTTCTTTTGAGCATGTTTCTAAATCTTCTGGTTATCATTGTCACACCCTCATCATCTTCACTGTTAAGGCTCCATTTGAGGATTCTTCATTTTTTTATTTTGCTTGTAAAGCTATTATTTTCTTGTCTTTGACTTCATTTGGTGCTTTTTGTTTCATCAGGACTTCGTGGGTCATGAGGGATCCCATGAGTTCTTCTACATTCACCTTTGTTAGATCTTTTGCTTCCTGTATAGCAGTCACTTTAGGCATCAAGTGTCTAGGCAAAGATCTCAAGATTTTCTTTACTAGCTTGGGTTCTTCATATTTTTCTCTTAAGTTCTTTAAGCTATTGTTGATTTTCTCAAATCTTACAAATATTTTAGAAATATTTTTTGAATCCTTCATAGAGAAGGCTTCATATTCCTGCATTAGAAGATTTATTTTGGTTTCTTTTACCTGATTTGTAACTTCATTTACTACCTTAAGTTTATCTTAGATTTCCTTAGTTGAATCATACATAGAAATATTTTCAAACTTAGAAGAAGTTAGTGCATAGTAGAGGCTGTTCTTTGCCTTAGCATCATGTTTTACTGCTTGAATATCTTCTAGAGTGTATTTATCTTCAGTGTTATTGACATTCTTTCCATTTTTTACTACAAGCCACAACTGGTAATCTGTGTCTGTCTAGAAATTTTGCATTCTCATTTTTCAATACCCATAATTGGTTCCATTAAATAAAGAGCATCTGGAAGTGGATTGTCCTTTAGCAGATATATTATGGAACATAATGGTCATTTGAATCTCTTTACAAGTTAATATATTGGTAATTAAAATTTCACTTGTGAAGCTTGCTTGGATACCACTTGTTGGTCCCTTACACAATGGTAACTCAAGAAGGAGGGTGAATTAAACTTTTAAAAATTTTTGGCCGAAACAAAAGATTAAAGTGTTGAATAAACAAGTTGAACAAATTCATAGCACGCAGCACAAGATTTTTATAGTGGTTTAGCCCTCTTTAGGTTCCTACTCCACTTCTTTGAGTCAGCTTCCTCTAATGATCTTAGGTTCCACTAACATGTTGATCAACCTGATCAAATACATATTGGTTTTCCTATAAGCTCACCAACAAACTTACTGGTTTTCCAAGCTAACCAAAAACTTTTATAACTTGTTGGTTTTCAGAGCTCAGCAACAAACTTTTATGCTTTCAACAAATTTTCTACTTGCTTATCTCAATACATAAACACCAAGCACTTTGCTTGTGTTATCAAATATTAAAAAGCAGTGTATAAATTAAAGCCTCTTACTTAGGCAGACTTGCACATAAATTCAAGAACTTTGAGTGAATAAGTAAGCAATAAGAGTAAGAGATTCAAACTCCTTAATTGAGAAGCAGTTTAGACTTTGAAAGCTCTGACAGAGTTGTTGCCATTGGAGTTGAACTTTGAAGGAAGGTTTTGAATGCTCAAAACTTTAAATTTTTGTATTTTTTGGTATTTTAGTATATCTTCTATATTTCTGATTGCCTCTTTTAAAGGTTGATAAATATTTCTGTTCCTGACTTTTGTAGTCTTTCAAACATTCACAAAAAAAAATTTTCATCTGATATTTTGTCATATTTCTAACTTTGCAATAGTTTGGTATTGGACTGCCACTTTGTCGCTGACTTTTCTTCATTTAACATTCACAGGAGTATCAAATGCTCTGAAGCAATTTCTTTAGTTCCTTCAAAGTGGCGAGCAAGTGAACAGTCAGTGTGTTAGAGACATGATTTTGGATGGGTCGAAGAATTGACTTTAGTTTCTCCGAAGTGGCAGAAGACCTCTTTACTTGCGATAGTTCTTTGAAGAGTAAAGTTCAGATTCTTCAAAACTTTGATGCTTCAGAAAGGATGACTTCAAAGTAAGGTTTGACAACTCCAAAATTTACTTGCTAATCTGAAGTATATTTGTTGACTCCAAAGCGTATCTTGATGATTCCGAAGCGTGTATGGTTAACTACGAAGTGTATCTTCATGACTCCGAAACTTGTTTGATTAATTCTGAAGCATGCTTGAAGACTCCAAAGCATATTTGGTTAAATCCAAAGTGCATCTTCATGACTCCAAAGTATATCTAGTTAACTCTAAAGTGTATCTTAATTAACTCCGAAGTGTGTCTGATGAACTCTGATGTATACTTGAAGACTCTAAAAGTGTTTTAAAGACACTGAAGTATACTTTATGATTCTTAAGTAGATTATAACGACTCTGAAGGCTTTCCTATTGATTCTAAAGCATACCATGATAACTCCGAAGGCTTTTTTATTGACTCCGAAGCATACCATCATGACTCTGGAGGCGTTTTTGTTGACTCTGAAGCGTGTCTTCATTGACTCCAAAGTGTGACTTTGTGCTCTGAATGGATGAACTTTGACTCCGAAGTATCCTTGAATAGTTTATGATTTTTGTTTTCTTGTTTTAAGTATATATGTAATATATATATAGTTATTTTTCATGAGCATTACTTAGTTTCTTCCTTTGATCATCATGAAGATTATTCTCAAGTTGAGTATGAAATAATATTTTTGCAACATGCTTGAGAATAAATTGTTAGTTCCTTAATGTCTCACTCATATCTTTGCTCATCATCAAAACATACTTGGTTCAGAATGTTAATCATCCAAATCAAGCTATTTAAAATAGTGTGTTCAATAGTTCATAACATGAACATAACTTTTAAGCATTCACTAGAATATAAGTTATTATGTTTAATTGTTTCAATTTCAAGAGTTCAAGCCTTAAAATTGATTATTGAAGAAATTACTAGGAATGGAATACCTATTTGAGACCTTAAACCATGAAGTTTTCGAAATAGGCTTGACTTATACCTTGGGACTATAATGATATTAAGGATTACTTAGTTCCCTTGATGGTTATACAATATCATAAGCATATAGTCGGTTATACAATATCATAAGCATATAGTCATGTAGAGCGTGTTTTCTTTAATATCAACTTAAATAGCTCAAAATAATTAAGTCAATTCAAATCCAAGTCAGAAAAATATTGATTTAAAAACATCAAGAATATATAGCTATGTAACGCATATGTTCTTTGCATCAATCAAATATATAAAGTTTTGCAAACTAATCTACTTTGTTACCCCATTACTTAATTCTTGAAGTTGAGCTTATAATTGATGATGCCAATCTTGACTTTTCATTCAAGGCATGCTGATCTTTCTTCAGCTTGAAGTTGTATAGTAAGAAGATGATGATTTTGATTCCTGATTTTTCTTCTTCTTCTATGTACTCGTTTCAAGCTTTTCCTGTATACACTTAAGAAATTCTTACACTTTTCTTCATTAGTAGATTCAAGCAGATATGAACTTTACGCTGCAATTTAATTAGTGCAATTTGTCTTTAGTATAAGGTAGTATGCTTTTGATGGTATTAAAGCATGCCATTAAACTAAAGCAAATTCTTATGAAAGTTGTAAACATGATAAACACTTTGCTTTAATCTTATCCAATATTGAACTCTTTGAACTAGCATATTCATTTTTATATTATCTCATGATTGCCCATTGTTTTAAGTTTCAACTGAATTATATGTCTCCTTGGCATACTTATCCTCTAAATATACTGATTGTTTAGATAATACTTTGTTTCCTCCTTCCTAGTTGTCTCTAGGATGCTTTTCTTATTTTAGTTTTATATCATGAATTTGATTTATCTTAATTTTTTATAATCTAGGCTAAATTATAAAATCCTATCCATTTACAAATGAATCAATAATAGAGGCAAACAAGTAAGATTCTGAATGCACATTATGACAAGATATAAAGAGATTAAGTTTTGATTGTCATACCTGCACTTACCTTGTCTTCTTGGCCTCTAACTTCTTTGAATACATTTTTCTTTATCTAGTGTTGAGAAGTCATTTGCCTTTTGAAGGAGCTTTATAAATCTTCTTTTATTTATCTTCTTTTTCCAAATTATAACTTTTTGATGAGAGGTGCTAAAGAATACTTCTTCATCTTCTTTTTTTTTTCTTTTTGTTAGCCCTATTTCCCTTTTTCTTCCTTCTTCCATCTCCACATGTCTCTTTAAATATTTGCCCTTAATTTTAGGGCCATTTTCTATACTCTTTATTTTATCTTTTCTACTATCTCCTTTATTAACTTGGAGTTGTTCTTCATTCTCATTTTCTTTTTGTGTTTTCTTATCCTCAACCAATGAGAATTTTTTTTGTTTTTGCCTCTCCAAAAGTATCTTTATTTTTCTTTGGAGATTGCTCCCCCTCAATTGTTGCTTCCATAATTTCATATTCTCGCTACTCTTTCTTGTCTTTGTTGGGTTGCTCCTCCTCAACCCATGATGATTCTTCAACTTACAGCTCTTCTTTTTCTTCTTCTTTCCTATCTCTCGCTCTCAAATCATTCTTAGTAGAAATATTAGTTTCTTTCGAGTGCAATTCAACTTGCCCCTTAGGAATTGCCTTTAACTTGTTCAGCATTTCTCTTGCACTTTTATAGGTTAAGACAAACTTGTAAATAGTGGAGCAGAGAGCATGAAGTGAGGCATTCATAGCCTTGACATTTTCTTATCTTGCTCTATCTTCATCATCATTAGAGCAAATAAAAATAGTCCTCCATAATTCAAAGTTATTAGTTATAAGACTTATATCCAACCTTCTCTTCCATTCTACATAACCGGATCCATCAAAGTACGGAAGGTGGGTAGTGGCAAATTCTTCGATGAACATAAAGGATGACATTGGGTCAGCCAAATGGATCTTTATAAATATTTATGTTAACTGCTCTGATACCATTCATTGGGTCCCGTAGAGGTTGGCTTAACCTAAGAGGGGAGGGGCGAATTGAGTTTATAAAATTTATTGCTTAATCTTTAATAAATCAACTTTCTCTTTTTGTATTTGTGTGCAAATTGTAAAGAGATAAGTAATAAAGTAGTAAAATGCAATGAGATAAAGCAAACACACAAATAGCACATATAATTTTTTTATAATGGTTCAAGTTAATTGCTCTACTCCACTCTATTGGTTTCATTTGGTAGGTAGCTCAAGAGGGGAGGAGTGAATTGATCAGATAAAAATTATGGTCAAATAAAAATTATCATATTGCAAGGGAATAGAAGATAAATCAAGCAGCAACACATGACACAATAGATTTTTATAGTGGTTCGGGTAAGTTCCCTACTCCACTCTTACAAGAGTATACTCTCCTTATGCCTTGGGTTCCACTATCACTCTATCAGGCCCCACCTTCTGAGGTGCAACGTTCCATTTTACATTGTGATTTCACTAGGAACTGCCCACTTTTAGGGTGGGGGTACATTGGTGCCATTCTATCATTCAATTAATTTTTACAAAAAATGGACAAAGTTTCCCCTAAAATATTAGGGTTTAACCTATATAATTATTTATCAATTATAATAAATTAATAACATAAACTCTAAAACACACACCCACACTCCCACAGCCAAAGATCGACCCAAGTCATGATGACAGTATACATAACTAGGATCATATCATTCTAATACAACATCAAATGTACCTATCTATGACATGCCATACATTCCATTATATATCAATTGACATTTTCTATTTACAATTATACAAATTTAATTGAAATATAATTAGACATTACTTGAAATCTTCAATGCAAATATACAATTACATACAACTTTCCAAATTCATATTACAATACCACACACATTTTCTGTAAAATATAATAATGATCATCATCTTTAGGCTCCCTTGCTTGACCTGCCAGCTAAAAATATAAACAAGAAGGCACGAGTTTGGGCAATTCAGTAAGTAGGCATGATTCAAAAATAATAATGAATCAAAATAGCATGTTCAAAACCAACACATACATTTCATGACCATACAATCATAATTAATACTCATGAGACTCTCATTTACATTATCAATTCAATCTCAAATAACTGCATTCAATTATGCCAATATACTTCATACATACATATTCAAATGTATCAATTTCTACAAGTTATAATATCATTTCTATAAATCATCCGGTTAAACAAATGAAATATTTCATATAGCCAAAAGAAAGAGCCTATTTACTTTATTAAAGTATTCCCTCATCCTCTTCAAGTTCCATCTTCGAAAGTCATGATTAAATCTCTAACTCAATGCATAATGATCCCACACACATATATAACATATATTCAAATTTAATTTCCAAGATAATAGTCATCAAATCATCCAAATCCATTATACAATTTCTAAATTCATAACTATTCTTATCATTGCCCACACATGGAGTGATTATGTAACTAAATTTTCTGTGAAACTCCCATTTTCATAACACATATTGTAGTTTGATTTTAATTCTTCCTTAACATGCACTACACGTATTCCATACTTTACTTTTTAATTAATTCTATCCCAAAACAAATTAATGTAACTCTAACTTTCATCATATTGTTGTAACTAGACTTATACCCATCGTTCATCTTGTATACAACATGGCTAACATGTAGAAAATCTTATTAATAATGAATTAATGCT
>JAYJMB010017384.1:0-17308 GCA_036873735.1 Pouteria campechiana
TAATACTTGATTTTATAATATATTATATTATTTAAATATTTATTATATTATGTATTATTGTAAAATATATATTTTATATATTATATAATATAATATATATCATATATAAAAATATTTATATTTATTTATATATTCTTATAGTACTTATTATATATTTTATATGTTATATATTATTATATACATATACTTGAAAATGTTTGGTTGGAGAGATGCAAAATATAATGGGAAGAATGAGTTATTTTTTCTTTAGACTTGTAAACGTAGAAGCCCTTTGTAAAAGCTCCAAAACTTAGCTTCCTAGGAAACACAATACTTTAGCTTTAGTTGTGGGCTAAAGTGCTTTATGGGAGTTAGCCAAACACTCAAAAAATCACACTGAAGCACTTTCTGATGTAAGGAAGCATTTTTAGGCCTCTAAAATGCAGGGCCAAAAGGCCTATAGTTTATCATAGAGTTCACAAGTCGAACATGTTGTTCATCATATGTTTTGGCAGCCGTAGGCATAGTGGATGATGAAGCTTCGTGACTTTCAATCCGATGTTGCTACAGTTAATTAGCATATGACTTTCACACTTGGGTGCATAGTACCCAATTAGGAGTGTGTATGGGTTGGGTTTCGTTTGGGTTTAAGGTTGCCTAACCCTAACCCTACATGTAAAATATGTCTCCAACTCTAACTCCTACCCTACTTTTAAAATCTTTGCCCAGCCCTTACCTTGACCCTTCATGTTCGGGTTTCTAATACACACCTAAATATTAAAGGGTAAATAAAAATTCTAGAAATACTTCCCATATGGTGTGCAATGAATGCAGACAATTTGCTTCCAAATATTGAAAAGGTGAATAGTGGCAGCGTCTAATTGATCAACAGTTGTTGCTAGACTATTCATTAATAGGCTGATAGACATGTTTTGTCTCAGCTAGGAGTTGACAAACATTGAGAGATTTCTTGATGCTCCTTTATTAGTGCATTACAACCAAATAAACTAAGGATGATTTTCATTTGCAAAACAAAAAAGACCCAAACATAGATTCTAGTGCCCTCTTTTGGGAGAATAAATGATATCATCTTAACCAAAAGCTAGCACTTATTACTAAGAATACTTCCCACAAGACAGGCTTGGGTTATGTAAGCATCTCATCTCACATATGTAAAAGCAAACTATCACCTAAAAGCATGTTTAACCACAAGGATAAAAAAAGAAATTAAAGAGAATAAGATGAAATATATATTTTTTATATAAATAATTTTTTTTACAGTAACCGGGTTTGGTTCGAGTACCTGAACCCTAAATCCAGACCAAACCCATTATTCAGTTGGGTTCGGGTCGAGCTCTACCCAGTTTGGATTTTTTAAAAATTTCACCACCCAACCCTAGTGAAATTCGGGGCAGGATCGGGCTAAACCTGAACCCATGCACACCCTTACACCCAATCTGACCAAATTAGATGCCACTACATTCCATCCCTTGGTTCATAAAGGATAATTAAGAAATTTAATTCGATTAGAATTAAAATTTTTAAGTTTATAGTTAATTTAGAATAAATTCTCTAGTATTTAATTTTGGAGAGCTCCCATGTTAAATCTAATCCCGTCTACCATAGGATTGACCTTTCAGTGTTGGGGGCTATGATAGATGACTAAGATGAATTGAAAGAATGTATCGAAATCCCTATTTTTCTATTACTTCACCTGGAAGGTTAACTTTTGAGGAAAGATAACCAAAGGCTATGTAACTCATGTATCACCATTACATGGGCAACATGGGAATCCTCACAGCGACCTTCCACCCTCTTTAGACCAACCCAACAATAGCTCTATCTATCATTAATTTTAATTCGGCTTCTAACTCGATGCCAATCCCCCTTATGATTATCAAACCCAAGTGAGTAGCTGCTCTAATACCATTGATGCAACCCTTGAAGAACTCGCCCTTAAAAATTAGTTATTAAAGGAAGGCAACTCAAGGCTATATAATTTACACATACTCTTGAGCAATATGGAATCCTCATTCTAACTTGAGCAGTATTAGAGTAGTGTGGGAATAGATACTAACAATTTTTGTGGATTTTCCTTAATGCAAGTACACATGTCGCGAATAAGTAATAAAGAGTAAGTGAGATATCAGTCCCATGAAGACTAAGTTCATCAAATACCAAATTACTCTAACTTTTAGTTTTGTTTGAAGAATTGAATTAAAAAAAGTGAATGTAAAGATGTAAATAGAAAAGATCTAAATTAATGACTTTTGCAATGATGTGAATTCTAGAAACAATAATAGAGATAATGATTTAAAAAATCCAGGGGTGTATGATTTCATTAGATAAATCATATTTAGTTTTATTAATTTTAACAATCAATGTTTGTTCTTATATTAACAATGAGTTTCTCTTATTTAATTGTTATTCTTTCTCAAGTCATAGCAACTTATCTCAATTGGCTAATTTCCTACATCTCTGTGAAAATCTCAACTAATTAAAATGCATTAAGATCAAGAAACTCATAATGTTGCATAAGCTTCATAGATATCTCTATCTTCATGACAATCTTATGGTGCTTAATCATGGTCTAATTCTATTATCGCTTCTCAGTCTCAAATTAAATCACAAATCATGTTGAAAGGGATAACATTCTTTTACAAGCATTAAAATTGAATTAAACACTCAACATAGATAATAAACAATCAAAGAAATGCATTAACATAATAATACCAAATACTCATTATCTGGCTACATCGTTTCTCTATATTAAAGTGCTTAGCTCATAATGGAATCAAGGAAAACACTACACAATGTTTTAAACATGATTAACAAAGGAAAATAACTGAAAGAACACAAAAAAAGATGAAGAAATAGGCTTCTCCTCGAAGTGTTCTCTGTCCTCTATTTTCTTGTCAGCTCTCCTTCCTTTTATAATAAGATTCCATGTTCAATCTTGTGTAGTTACCTCTCGAATTTGTTTATTTGCCTCCAAACCTTGCCAAAGAGCTCCCCAAAATGTGCCCTCGCTTCATTTTTATAGCCTCCTCCATTAGAGTTGAGCATTTGCACAAGTCAAGTAAGATCCAAAAATTCAAAATTTCTATCTCCAGCACCTTGTCATGGCATGGAAAGGCCTTGCTACAGCAGGGACTCTCAGCCATATGAAAATTTCAAGCTTCAGGTTTTGTGCTGTAGTAGGGGAAATGCCTTGCCATGGTAGAAGAATGCCTTGTCGCGGCATGATGTTGTTGACTCAAATAATATTGATGCAGTTTGCTCGTTGCCACAGCAGGGGAAAGCCTTACTGCGACAAGGTGTTCTTTCCATGTGTTCTGACTAGTATTTTCTATATTCCTTCACTTCATTCCATTTCTTCTTTTCTTGTTATTGATTCTCCATATTTCTATCATATTTCCAACATCCGTATCTCGGCAAGTAAACACTAACAAAAAGACTTTAAATCAATTAAATGCAACTCAAAAATGAACCAAAAGTTAGTTTAAAACGACATAGTATAAGTGAATATAATTCACTTATCAACAATGAAGATGTATATGAAATTCTGAAATAAGAAATCATCACCTTTAAAAGCCAATGGACAACCGCTTTTCTTAACCACTCCGCTGTAGTTTAGTATAGTTACTGTCAACTCTTAATGAAGTAGTTAGCACACATACGTCAACAGATACAAAATGTTTTAGTTCCCATGGTGATATCATATTTTAGGGCTAATAAGGGATTGATCATCCATACTTTTTTGTTAGCAATTAAAAGTTGGAGGGAACCTGTTGAGCATCTTTATTTCAATTTTCAAGTCCTTAATGTTAAATTACCTTTGATATTACATAGTTTATGCTTGTTCAAAATCCACGATAGCAACATATGATACCAATGCCTCCAATAGTGGAATTCCATGTTGAAATTTTGCTCATAGTTTAACAGATTTTTAGCTTTAAACAAATAGATGTTCAATATTCACTGTGATCTGAGTGAAATGCATGTGGTTTTTTAAATAAAAAATATCCAAGTAAGCGCTAGACTCACTTGTCTTATTATCCTAAACTATTGGACAAAAAATATTTCTGATTTTGCAGCAGGTGGACAACAATAGGCAGCTTAAGGAAATGGAAGTGATCAACAAGTCAATGGCAGAATTTACAAGGCCCTCATTATCAATGGCTTGGATTATTTGACAGAACATAAATTAGAAAAACTTCTAATGGTACAAGCCAGATGTGATGATAATTTTCATTTGAAAGAGAATCAAATAGAGCATTAAGCAAGGTATAGCTAAGCATTAAGCAAGGTATAGCTAAGCATTAAAAGCAAACTTCATGCATGCATACATACATATATACATATAGATACATATATAGATATAATATATAATTAAGTTATTTACAATTTAGAGATATATATGCACTATTTCCTATGTCTTTTCGTCAAAATTATATTTTGACCAATAATTTCAAAATATTTATAAAATTATTAATAATTTACTAAAAATATTACCTATGTCATTACCTTTCATCCAAACAACCATAAATGGCCTTTCAACTCAATTCACATATTATATAGTCCACTATAAACCATCGATATATGTAGTTGATAGCAAAATTCTTTTTTAATATAAAATATATTTTATATTATATATATTAAATATATTTTATACAAGATATATTATATAAATAATATATAGATATATTTATGAATAATCTACAAATATTATATTTTTGTATTTTATATCTTGTGTATTGTTAGGGGTGCTACTTGGGTCGAAATAGCTCAAGAACTAAACCACAATGAACCAGTTTTAAGCATCTATTCCCCATTTATAATTGATAGAGTCAATTCTATTTGGGTACCTTGATATGCATACATAAACCAATTTGGTGTTGTTTAAGGGTGTAAGTACTTGAAATCAACCTAACTTGCATATACTATTTGAAAAACTAAAAGTTAAAACCTATGTCCAATTCCCATTTCCTAAATTTTTATTTGTTGATTCTTAGTGACGAATGTTCCATATTCTTTTTAAAATCTATTTATTTGATTTTTCTGGCTTTTTTCTTTAAGCTTGCTTATTTTCTTGATATGGTACTCTTAGCTAGGGTATGTATGACCTCTTTGTACTAAAAACTCCATATAATTAAAATTTAGGAAAATGGAAAAGTTATCTTCTTTATCTTTCATTTAACAAATCTTTGAAAGATAATTCTTCATATGACTTTGTATAGCTTTCATTTATTATTCCATATTTTTATTCAAAAAAACTTATTTTGTATGTAGAATTAAACTTTGAATTAACCAATTCTGACCTAAAATCAAACTGACTTGACCTTGAAAGTAGGAAGGTAGGGTTGAGCTTAAACTAAACTGACCTAAAATTGGGTATGGTAGAATTTTTAGAAATAATATTTTGGTAGGATCAACCTCAAGCCTACATTGAGCAAACTAAGTTGCACCCTTATATATTACATATAAAACTATTATACATATTTTTTTATATAGTTATATATAATCAAAAATACTTCTGTGGTCAAGCTTCATTTGAGCCCCACATTAATTATTATGAGAAATCTAAGCCAATTATTAATCTTATCAATATCCTTTTGTCTAAGAACAAAAAAAATCTTAATTAAATATTCATATGGGTCATAAAGTTAAATAATTTAAAAGTGAATATCAACATGTTAATTATTGGTCTCAAAACATAAGGTGTATAACAAAGCTAGAATCCAAATGGTGTGTGAAAAATAAATTGATTGTGCAAGTATAGAAAATAGAATGCAATAGAAATACATAAGCACACAATAATAAAGACAGAAGGACTACAGTGGTTTGGGCTTCATTGGCACCTACTTCACTCTCCAAGGTTTTTCTATTTTTGGATTCCACTATAACCTGTGGAAACACAACTTGGTTTCCTAAGCTAATCAAGAACTCATACAAAACTGAGCTCACCAAAAACACACACTATTGGTTTTCACGAGCTCACCAACAACTCATACAATGATGATTTTCTCAAGCTCGCTACAAACTTATACAATCTGGTTTCTCAAGAGCTAACCAACAACTCCCCAATCTAGTTTTCTAGAGCAAGATATAAACTCTTACAATTGTGTACAATAGAATGCCTTTAATCTAGGCTAATGATTAAATACAATTAAAGCTTAAACAAATATAAAAGATAAAATAATAAAGCGCATTACAGTGAATTCAAACTCTCTTGAAGTAGTATTGACATGGTCTTGAAGCTCTTTGATCTTGGCAACACCTTGGAATGAAGACACTTGTGAAACTTAAATGGGTTTCTTGTATTTGATTTGTCTTTGGTGCTTAAAACCCTCAAGCATCTAATTTTTCTTCAATGGATTGTCTGTTTATACAATCCGGAGAGGTTATGGACCATTTGAAAGAAGATTGTTGCAAAATGTAGCTTTTGCAAAGCATTAAATTTTTGAACGTTTGAAAATAATAATTTTTTAGTGTAGCAGTTATTGTAGCACTAGTGAAGACTATGTTTAAAGTTAAGTTTTCAGACATGAAATTGATTTTTAGACTTAACTGAAGGCATGTCTGAAAATCACTATAGGGGTTACTATAGTAGTTCACTATAGCAGATCACCGTAGCACTCGCGAAGATGGCTTTGTCTGAAATTCCATGTGCGAAAATGTTTCACCATGTCCAAAGTAAAATTTTGGACTTACTGTAGCTATGTCCAAAAACTCTATCTGAAGCTACTGTAGCAATGGCAAATAACGCCATGTTCAAAATTCTATGTTCGAATTTGGTTGCTGTGTTCAAAGTAAAATTCTAGACTTATTGTAGTAATTTACTATAGCAGTCACAAACAACATCTTTTTTTTTTCCTTTTTCTTCCTCTATTTTACAAGAACTTAGTAAAATATTATTAGCTTAATTCGAGTGATAAACAAGTTTTGTTAATCATCAAAACCAAACCCTTCGAGTCAATACAAATTATTTTATTATTAAATGGATTCACATGATTTTGATTAAGCATTCAAACTTTTAAAATTTTTTATCTTATCTAAAATAAAGATTTTATGAAATTTTATAATATTTTAATGCTTAAGTAAATGAATCCAAGTAAATTTTAAAATTTACACATTTTTATATTTTATTAAAAAGTGGCCCCCACAAGACTTTGATTGAAATGATTTTTAGGATCTTAGTTAAATAGATACTACTAAATATGATAGTTAGCTTAGATTTCATATAATCATTAAGGTGGGCATTAAATAAAGCTTAGTTCTAAAAGTATTTTTCATATATAATATATTTATATTTACATTTATGTATTAATAAAAAATATAATTTGTAAAACATATTATATAAGAATCAGTGTTATCAGAGCCGAATCAGACCAGTCGGTCAAACCAGTTCAACCATAAACCGGTTAGTTGACCAGTGCAGTCTTGATTAGTTCAGTCCTAAAGTAATTTTAAAAAATTATAATATTATTAATAAAATAAAAAGATAAATTAAAGTAGTAAAATATTATACAAAAGATCTTTATATTTAGATTAATATCTATTGTTTAAATTTTTTAAAATTATGCTACATTATTTTTAATTTTTTTAAAAAATAAAAAACTAGATCAACTAGTTGAACTGGTCAATCCAACTAGCTAGACTGTGAATCATATACCGAACCAGTTCAACCACTGGTTTGGTTTTGATAACACTAATAAGAATAATATATAATATTCATATCTAATATTTTATTTATATAGAATATGTTAGAACCGATATTTTAGAGCCACATTAGAGTAGATAAAAATGAGTTTCGAAGATGATTATGATGTTTTGTAGCACTCCCATTTTAGGGTGCTACATACTTATATTCTAGAGAAGGATTCTACCAAAAATCTGACGGAGTCTCCAATGAAATATAAGGGTTTCACACTTGTACAATCAACCATCATACAACCACAATCCTTAGAATCATAAATTCAATCTCAATGCATGACAATTAACTATATAAAACTCATAACAACTCCATAAAGGAAATATCATGGCCTATAAGCCATGTCATACATTTGAAACCATAAAGAACATCTACATCACTTCCACATAATTCATTATTTGAATCAAACCTACAAAATAATAATAAAATAAAGTCACTAAGATTCTCCACATCTCCCCATATACGCTTAGTTTGCTTCATAAGCACCAACCCTCGATTGGGCCTCTTCATCATTCCTGACATCTAAAAGCATAAAAGAAAACAAAATGAGTTTGGGTAAACTCAGTAAATAAGAAATGCAGAATAAACAATGATGATAGATTAAAATTAGAACTCAGCTCAAAGCCATGCCAATGAAACCTAGGCCACATATGCAAGCATATGATCACATCATATTATATCATACGCATTAGCCACTAAGGCATATCATAGTATAAGCCACTAAGGCAATTACATAGCCACTAAGGCAATAACATAGACACAACCAACACAGGCATATCATATAAACATAGCCACCACGAGCATATCATATCAATATAGCTACTTACGAGCATATCATATCAACATATCCACCTACAAGCATATTAGATCAACATATACAATCACATGCAATGGCAACATCCATGACTCATGCAATGCCATTTCCAATGCATCTCAATCATATAAAAATTCAAATCATGATATCATAAACGTGTGGCTAAAACCAAATCATAGGGTGGACAGATGAGATCTCGAATCACAATGTAATGGAATAACAACAGTTCAAATAATGATGCCCGTATGCCAAAACATAAATCATTCACATATGTACATGGGAAGCACCTACTTACCTCTAAGAAGAATAATTATACAATTCCTTAAGTTTCACACTTAACTTCTAATCAATGCTCAATTTAACCTGCACACCTAACATGCACTAACATTCAATTACATATGTTTCAAATGGGTAATTCTAATCAATTCACAACATAGGTGAAACCCAACTAATCACCTCATTAGGATTTATTCTCATCTCATTACTCAATTACACATCTCTTACACTTGTTCTAGTAACAATTATCATCCCTTTCAAGTTACAAGTGCATATGATTCAATTTTGGGAGTTTTCACCCAATTTACATTTCTAGTGGTTTCTTCACTTGAATACCCTTCTTATGGTTTGATAGTCATATTCAAATATCACTTGAGTCATTTTCATAGTTGGTAAACTTAGTAAACACAAAATAGCCCTTACATGTGAAATTTCCCAATAGTAAGCAATTCCATTTGTATTTAACAATGCCATAATTCAACCTATGCATTCCAAACTTTAAACTAGCAATAAACCCTAATTAAGGTGATTAATCTCATACAGAAGGTAGCCTTAATCAAGTTAATATTATCATGAGTTATAATGACCATAAAATCAAATTTACAACCCCTTTCAAGCCACCAAATAGTGGGTTCTTAATAATCATTTCAATATGTAATTCTCATCATTTCAAGGGCATAAACCTAGTTGATTTCTCTTACATTCGATACAATAATTCAAACTAAATAAACACAATTTCTAATTGCTATGTTGCTACCCGTTTTGGGAAGGTTTTCTATATACATTTCAAATGAAATTTTTGATCCAAGATGACCTTATTGCTATCCACTTTTTAATTCATCTTTAATCATGCATTAAGAACCTCTAATATCCTATTTTAATACTTATCTAATAGACAATTAAGAATCTTAATCAAATCACTCAAATTCACTTTGTTTACCATAGAGATATTTCCTCATACAGTCCATTTGCATAAGTTAATTGTTAATTTTAGCAACATGTATTAAGGGGTATTTATTTTCAATAACCTATAACATGTTTCTAAATCAATCAAAGACACTGCCCCAATTCATCATTCATTTCTACATAGCTTCTCAATGGGGCATTTCATCAAACATCATATATGTATGCCTGAACTTACAATTTTAAGCTGTATACATATTGTTTCATGTATTTTCCATAACATGCAACATATATTTAACAAAATTAACATCACATTAACATTATAAACAAGTCAATTAACCTCCAAACTAGTTCCATAACTACCCATACACCACTCACACCCAAACAACTCCCTCACGTCCAAGCATGGATAGCAATATGCCCAAATCAACATATAATTGTTGCAATCATCATACATTTATTTTCCCCATCCAATCCAAATTGAATCCATGCAAAATTCCCCCAATTTGATCCATGTTTTTGCATATAATCCAAGCAAAAATAGAAATTTTTAAAATTAATGACTCACCTCAAGAATTCGTGTGTAAATTTTCTCCCCAAATAAAAACCCAACTTGAATCTTCAATCTCTCTATGGATTTTAGCAACTAGCATTATTTTCCTTAATGATCCTCATCTTTGTTCGTCCAAAAGGGATAAGATTGTGGGGTATTTGGTGTGGGGATTGATTACTCGTCCAAATGGCAATTTTTTCTAGTGGAAATCAATTATAAGAAGGGGGTGTGGAAGGAGGTTCTAGGGCTGTTTGCAAAGAAGGCGTGAGAGGGAGGGAGAGGGGGCATGGGAGGGTGATAAAGTTTTTAGGATTTTAATGGTTTTATGCTCTGGTGGTTCACTTTTAGCCCATGCACATGCACCACCAAAATTTCACCATAATTCCTTCAAAATCAAAATTTAACATGTCATTAACTCCTCCTCACATGTGTACATTAACTACATAAATAATCACCTCAAAATTTTAATTATCAATGTGCATAAAAATCCTAAAATTAATTATTTAAAAAGATTATCCTTACCTAAAAAAGAAATCTAGGGCATCACATGTTTAAAATATATAGCATATTTCTATTAGAAATTTGCTAAAAGTAGGAAAATTTCATTACAAAGATTAAAAAAATTCTCCAAAATGGATTGAAGCACATATCACTAGGTAATTCATAATATAAAAAAGGGTTAAATTTCTACCTTGCCTTAATCTCATTGTTTCATCTTTAACAAAAATAGTAGAAAGTAATGCTTTACACAATGAATATAGAGATATATTAAAAAAAATTAGCACATCTAGAAAAGAGAAACTAATTCGTATACATTAAGAACATGAAATTCAACTCAAAAAAATTATCCTACTATAAAATGAATAAAGAAATTCTTTCTATAATTTCATGTAGAGATAAATTTTGAAGCAATTTATTAAATCAAGAATTTAATATTCTTATAGATTATTAATTTGCTAAGCAAATCCTTGAGAAGGAAATGAAAATTTTGGCTACTAAACAAATATTTTTAGATGATAAGCTTTACAAACTATATTTGATTTTACAATAGAATTTATAAAAAGTGAAAGTAATTCTCTTTGTAACTTTTTATCTTGAGAATTTTTATAGGGCATACTTTAACAAATATTTTGGCATTGCTTGATATAAATAAACCATAAATGTAAGGGCATAGACATACCATAGAATATTTATAACATAAACCAACCAAGTTACCAAATGTTATAAAATAGTTAGATTTTTACAAATTATAAATTATTATAAAATAATTACCAAATGTTTAATAATAAAATATTCTAAATTAGGCTTCATTTTTTAGATGTTAGCAGATATCCAAAATATGAGAACTAATTTGCAATTACACAAAATTACAAGATCTAGTTTGCAAAAACCCCCATACATCACCCAATCTACAATTTCATCACTTCAATGGAAGGTTTATGTTTTATCTAGAAGAAGATGATATTAGTAATAAAAGAAGAAAGATCATGATGATGTAATCCAATATTTTGACAAGTAGCCTATACATTATTAGTTGATATATTATATTAAAAAGGTGGTGTTTAGTATAAATTTGAGGGTCTAAATCAACTGAGTAAAAGAGCTAAAGTGAAGATTACATAATAAAAATTAATGAAGAAATGATCAAAGATGAGCAAGATATCATTTGAAAAAGACCAATTGTTCAAAATAAGGACAAATTCAAGATCAACCAAAATCAAGTGGATCAGAGTGTGATCTCATCAATCCAAGTCATTAATTATCGAGACTGAAATTCAACCTTTAAAGGCATCATTCAAAGTGTCAAGAGCATCAAGTGGGCCATTAAGATCAAAGGTAAAAAATCACATTGCAAGGGATGAAGGTGTAATGCTTCAACTTGCATTAAACTTAGATAATCATATTTTGATGATTAATGTTGGATCTCCTACAAGTATACATAGTCACAAGTAATATTGATATGATTAGTTAAAGTATCATCCCAAGAGGAGTTCTTCGATTACCACACTAATTACCAAAATTGTATCAAATTTGTATTATTTGGTCAATTGATTTTCAGAAGATGCTATAAAGACTAAATCTAAATAGAATAATGAAACTATTTTGGAAAACACGTCTTAAGGTTAGTGAGGAAAAATTCAATGGGACAGATATCTAGGCAGTCTACTTCACCTAGAAAATCCACTTGTATTGATGTATTGCATTGATTAAATCATCATTCCTCTTATTGTCAATCGGATGCAATAAGGTATCTACCACCCTTTTTTCAAGTGTTATGGTAGGTTTTCTTATTGAGTTAACCTATGTCTCCTTATAGATCCACATCAATAAACCAATTAAGCCTAGGTACCCATGTGTGATATATGTGCTCGATCGAGGTCATCTCTCACACAAATTGTGATGGTGTGGATGCATAGTTTTGATGACAAACTAAACCTAATTAAGTACTAAAGAATATCTGTCAAGTGCTTAGCATACGAAAACAAATTGTAGAAAGATAGAACCTATGAATAATGACATGCATAAAGAATCAGAAGAAAAATAGAGGAATAGAAAGATGCATTCAGACGTCATTTTGTCTAACCGAATAGATAGACAAGTTCAGACAAATGCAAAGCTTAAGATAAAGATGATGAAACAGACCATTTGTTTAGGTCAAAAGAGGGAATTTGAAATTCATATTGATGTCTCAAACAAAGCAGAGCAAGAGAAGAAGTAGAATTTTACCAAGAATTCATTCATCTACAACTGAAAGTTTGTCTAAAATTAATTTCATTGACAAATTTGTCTAACCAAATAGACAAACAGCTTCAGACAAATGCAAAGTTTAAGATAAAGATGAAGAAGCAGACCATTCATCTGGGCCATAAGAGGGAATCTGGAATTCGTATTGATGTCTAAAACAAAGCAGAGCAAGAGACAAAGTTGAATTTCATCGAGAATTTGTTCGTACAGGAAGTTTGTTCGGAATTAATTTTGGACAAATGCGGAGCAAAGAAATTAATTTAACCAAAAGAAAGCAAAATTTGTCCTAAGATGTTTGAGTTCATTTGAGTCACCAAACTTTGTCTGTAATGAACTTCGGACAAATGTGAAGAAAAGAGACTTTATCCGACAGACAAACTGAATTGATTGAATTCATCTAAACATAAGCTAAAGAGAAACTTCATTCATAACTTACTTTGGAAGAATGGAACGAAGCAATAGACAAATTGAATCAATTGAATTCATCATAAATTATTGTCTTGTTTCCAGAATCTTGAATCAATCAGATCTGCAACATCTCCTCATCTGATACTTGCTTGAACTAGAAACTTACATTCTTCTCTATCAAGGTAGGCGCTGTAAGCAATGAGAATTAATTAAAAGATAGTAATTTTCAAATAAGAGTTCATCAAAATAGTCTTCTACAATTAATGGAGGTCACCTATCACCAATGGCTGGAATTCAAAAGCTGATATAAATGCAATGTTGGTGGAATGAAGAAAAACAACCAACCGAATAAGAAAATAAGCAAATTCTTCTTAAGAGTGATTATTAAGATGAAGCCTTCCACATTCAAGAGATTTGAACCTTGCAATTAAAACTTTCTCAACATCCATTAAACGTACTCAACCACCATTCAAGAAGAGCATTTACTTCTGCATTTAAGTTTCATATTTCTTCCCATATGCTTTTAGTGAAGTACTTGTATAAGTGCATTCAAGTTCTATATTCTTAATCTTGTAATTGCCTTAAGCTAGTGTTTGAGATTAGACTTAAGAAAAGCTATGATTGTCTAACATGCAGACAAAAACTATACTATTATGCCCCCTAGAGCAAATCTAGAAGAGTGCGATTTACACTAGTTTATACCCTCTAGAGCTAGAATCTTGAAGAGTAGTGCGGGTTGCACTGGTTTATGCCTCGTAGAGCTAGAATCTAGAAAAGTATGGGTTGGACTAATTTATGCCCTTTAGAGCTGAAATCTAGAAGAGTACTGGGAGTACTAATTATATTCCATTATATATGATAGCAGAACCCAAGACACTATAAGGAAAGTGTTCTTAGAAGAGTAGAGTAGAGTGTAGACTCAAACCATTAGAAAAATCCTTACTTCTTATTCATTTACTTATAGATTGTTTGATTGCATTGTTTGCTAGAGGTACGTTAACTCATCATAGGGTTTAGCAAAAGAATTTTAAGTACCTAATTCACCCCACCCCTCTTGGGTATTTGCCTAACCTTTGGGACTAACAAATGACATCAAAGCAGACTACATAAACATTTATAGATATTTAAATGACAAACCCATCATCCTTTGTTCATGCATTTGTCGAGGGGCACTCATCTACCTGGCCACCCATATTTGATGGAACCAACTTTGGTTATTGAAAGTTAAGAATGAAACAATTTATTATGACCAATGACATAGATTCTTGGAAGGCCATTATAGTAGGAGTCACCCTTCCCATAAATGAAATCGGTGTGTGGACCAGACAAGAGGCCATTGCAATTTAAAATAATGTAAAGGCTATCAATACGTTACTTTGTGGATTCTTTGCTCCTGAGTTTGATAGAGGGTCTTCTTGCACTACTGCAAAGAGTATTTCAAAAAATTTAGTGTCTATTTATGAGGGATCCTCATAGGTCAAGGGGAAAAAAAGAAATATATTGATAGGAGAATTAGAAAACTTTAGAATGAAAGAAGGAGAAGGCATTTCTGAAATGTATGCTCGATTCTCTAAGTTTACTAACACTTTGAAAGGTTTAGAAAATGAAGTTTCTAATTATGAATAGGTTATAAAGATCCTAAGAGCAGTACCAGAATCATGGAACCAAAAAATTACTGCAATAAAAGAAGCAAAGGATCTAAATGTGCTATTGATAGATGATCTCATCACATCACATGAGCTAATCAAAAGCCAAAGAGAGTAGCCAGCGAAGAAAAAGAAAACCATTTCTCTCAAAGCAACTAAAGAGAGCAATAGTGAATCTATATCACAGTTCGAAGGCCATAATGGTTAGAAACTTCAAAAAGTTAGTGAGGACAAATAGAGGAAATATCTCAAGAAGATTTCCTAGACAACAAGGAGAAAAGAAAAAGGCTAAAAGAAAGAAAGATCTTCTCACATGTTACAAATGTGGAGGAGTTGTGTTGAACATATTATCTAACTTGATTTTGATGATGAAAATTCTTAACCAAGTATGTTTTGATGATGAGTAAAGACATAAATGAAACATTAAAGTACTAACAATCTGTTCTCAAGTATGTTGTAGAAACATTGACTCATACTCAACTTGAGAATAACATTCATGATGATAAAAGGAAGACACAAAGTAAATGCTCTTTTAAAATTAAGGATATAAATTTCATATATACTTAAAATAAGAAAACAGAAATTCTAAAGTCTTGAAGACACCCTTCGGAGTCAACAGTAACAGCCTTGGAGTTATCTCAACATGTTTTAGAGTATAATAGAAAGTTTAAAATCGTCACTTCAGAGTTAATCAAGAATCTTTGGAGTAGTCACAACATGTTTTAGAGTAAATTGAAGAGCTTCAAAGTTGTCATAGCAAAGCTTTGGATAAGTCACAGCATACGTCAGAGTCTTGACAATGAGCTTTGGAGTAAAATAAAATAAAATACTTAGGAGTCATTACAAGTATGTTTCTGAGTAGATAGATAAGCTTCGGAGATAATTGGAAAGCTTCGGAGAAAGCCTAAGACAAGCTTCGGAACCCTTATAGCGTATTTTGGAGTTGTCACAAGCATATTTTGGAGTCTTTTTCAAAGCTTCGAACAAGTCACAATGTACTTCAAAATAATCAAGAAAGCTTTATAATTGTCAAGTATGGTTCAGAGTAGTCATAGAAGTTTCAGAGTTATCATAATACACTTTGGAAATAATAGGATAAGCTTCAGAGTTAATCAGCTATGCTTAAGAGTAAACAGATATGCTTCGGAGAACTTAGAGTCATGTTTTGGAGTAAATTCAAACAAGCTTCGGAGTAAATAGACCCGCTTTGGAATCCTCAAAGCTCAATTTGGAGACAATGACCAAGCTTTGGAGATATTAAACAATATTTCAGAGTTATCTTTTGGAAGCATTAAAAGTTTTTGAACCTCTTCCTACGAAGGATTGTTGCAACTAAGAAGGCTTATTATTATTTTCAAGAATTTGAAGAAAAATAAATCAAGTCATCCGAAATCATTCGAGACAACAAATGTTCACTCATCTTTTTGGAGTAACTGAAGAAGCAACTTTGGAACACCCGTGACGAAAGTGAACATTGAGACGAAAGTGAACATTGAGAAAAGTCGGCGACAGAGTAGCAGACCAATACCAGAATGCAGCAAAGTCAAACGTCAGACAAAATATAAGGTAAAGAAAAATATTTTAAAACATTTAAATGTCTTCCAAAGTCAGCAATGGAAAAGTCTCTCTTAACCTATAAAAGAGATATTCAGAAGTAAAAGAAAACCAACTCTTGAATATCATTGATCATTGCTAAAAATACGAAGAGTATTCAAAATCTTTCTTCAAAGTTCAACTCCAATGGCTACATATTTGTCAGAAGCTCTCAAAGTCTAAATCGCTTCTCAATCAAGGAGTTTGAATCTTTTACTCTCATTTTCTTATTCATTTACTAAATTTCAGAATTTTATGTACAAATCTGTCTAAGTAAGAGACATCATTTAGACACTTCGTTTTAGTGTTTGGAACACAAATAGAGTACTTGGTATTTATGTATTGAGATAAGCAAGTAGGGAACTTGCTGAAAGGGTATAAGTTTATTAGTGAGCTTTGAAAATTAACAAGTTGTGAAAGTTTCTAGTTAGCTTGGAAAACCAGTAAGTTAGTTGGTTAGCTTGTTGTAAAACCAACATGTATTTGATTAGGTTGATCAAGGTATTAGTGGAACCTGAGTTCAGTAAAGGAGACTGACTCAAAGAATTGGAGTAGGAACCCAAAAAGGGCCAAATCACTATAAAAATCTTGTGTTGTGTATTATGTAATCTGTTTTACTCATTCAGTCAGTACTTTAATCATTTGATTTGGCCAAAAAGGTTTAACGCGCCCTCCGG
>JAYJMB010017384.1:17318-33906 GCA_036873735.1 Pouteria campechiana
TTTTTAAAGCCCAATAAACCCCCCCCCCCCCCCGCTTGAGCTACTGGCATAAGGGACCAACAAGTTGGACATATGACTGCAATGTATCCTAATGAAGAAAGAGTGAACATGAATGATAGGGAAGAAAGGAACAGAAGAGAAAAATAATTCAAGAAGTAGTCAAGAAGTCAAGCCAGAGGAATGTATATAAATGATGAAGAATCCGTAGGCACAAACTTGAGTGATGGAGATGATAATGAAGTAGGGAACCTTTCAAGGATATGCTTCATGGCCCACATAAAAAATGAGTCAACAAGTCAACTCTCCACCAAAGAATATTGCACAACATAACAAGAAACTAAGGTAAGTCTTAAAGTTACAACTAGCAATTCATGGTTCATGGACAATAGTTATTCCAGACATATGATTGGAAATAAGAATCTGTTCAAAAATATGAATCCATTGAATGGAGGAACAGTTGCATTCAACAATAATGACAAAGGGTTCATTAGGGGTATAGGTAAAATTTATGGTCTATTCAATGCATGCATTGAAGATATACTATATGTAGATGGACTCAAGCATAATCTACTAAGTATCAGCCAATTATGTGACAAAGGTTATAAAATTGTGTTTGAATCATCCACAACATATTCAATATAGATAGTAGTTTATTGTTTATTGAAAAAATACTTGAAAATGTGTATCTAGTCCTACTAGATGAAATTGTAGGAAAATGCCTATTCACTATCAAGGATGGAATGCATCAGCATATTAAATATTAAAATACTATGGAAAAAGGATCTTGTAAATGGTCTGCCAAAATTGAAGTATGACAAGAATCAGATATATAAAGCTTATCAAATGTCAAAACAGACCAAAGCATCTTTCCATTCAAATAATGAGGTGTCTAAAACTAGACCTCTAGAATTGCTACACATGGATCTCTTTAGACCATCAAATATTATTAGCCTTGGAGGAAAGAGATATGTGTATGTCATCATAGATTACTACTCTAGATTTACATGTGTAATTCTTTTAGCAAGCAAAGATGAAACATTTTCAATATTTTCTACTTTTTCAAAACTTATTTAAAATGAGAAATAATTGTCAATTGTATTCATTTGTAGTGATCATGGTGGAGAATTTGAGAATAAAATTTTTTTTGAATATGGTGAAGAAAAAGGATTCACTATAGCTTCTCATCCCCTAAAAATCCACAACAAAATGGAGTTGTAGAAAGAAAGAATAGGACAATTCAGGAAATGGCAAGAACCATGCTTAATGAAAGTAAATTGTCTAAAAGATTCTAGGGAGAAGCAATAAGCATAGCTTGCCACGTGCTAAATAAGTCACTATTAGAACAATTTTAAAGAAAACCTCATATGAATTTTGGAAAGGATGAAAGCCTAATATCTCTTATTTCCACTCTTTTAGTTGCTCATGCTATGTGCTAAATAATAAGAAAGAAAATATTGAAAAATTTGATCCAAAAGCAATGAAGCCATCTTCCTTGGTTACTCTTCCAATAGTAGAGCATTTAATATTTTCATAAAAAAAAGACAAACTGTAGAAGAATTTGTGCATGTTAAATTTGATGAAGCTAATTTAACCCCTAGAAAAGAGAATGACAATGATGTAGATGAAGCTATTATACAATTGAAGAGGCTAAAATTACAAGACCAAGGGGGAGAAGACACCACAAAGCATAAAAATGCATAAGACACAAACAGTGAGGAGGAGGTAGGTGAAGGTAATGCTCCTTATCAACCTCCATTGATTTAAGGTTTATCAGTGTCAATCGTAGAGATCAAATCATAGGTAATGTCTATGATGGAGTATGGACAAGAAGATCCATGCAGAACATCTACTTGCATTAATCAAGCTCTAACTGATGAAAATTGAATCATTGCAATTCAAGAGAAACTAAACTAGTTTGAAAGGAACAAAGTATGAGAATTAGTTCCAAAACTAGAAAATGTGGATGTGATTGGAAGTAAATATATTTAGAAACAAATTGGATAAAAGTGGATTGGCTGTTAGCAATAAAACAAGGTTGGTTGCTAAAGGCTATTCCAAATAAGAGGGAACTGATTTTGAGGAATCATATGCCCCTGTAGCAAGATTAGAAGCCATTAGGATGTTGCTTGCTTTTGCATCTTATAGAAACTTTAGACTATTTCAAATGTATGTAAAGAGTGCATTTCTCAATGGTTATCTAAGTGAGGAAGTTGATGTAAAATAACCTTCTGGTTTTGAAAGTGGTGATCGGCCTAATCACATATACGAACTCACCAAAGCATTCTATGGATTAAAACAAGTTCCAGGAGCTTAGTATGGGAAGGTTGAGTAAATTATTAATTGATCATCAGCTCAAGAGAGGAAAAGTTGATACTACATTATTCATAAAAAATGTTGACAAGAACATCTTGATAGTTCAGATTTTTCTAGATGATGATATATTTAGTGCTACTAATGAAACTCTATGTCAAGATTTTTCAAAGATAATGCAGTCTAAATTTGAGATAAGTATAATGGGTGAGTTGAATTACTTCCTTAGATTACAAATCAAGCAAAAAGATGATGGAAATTACATTTGCAAATCCAAATATACAAGAGAGATGCTGAAGAAGTTCAATATGGAATGAGTTAAAGCAGCAAACACTCCAATGAGTGCATTCTCAAGGCTGAATAAGGACAAAAAGGGTAAACCTATCAATCAGAAGTTTTATCGCAACATGATTGGATCTCTTCTTTACCTCACTGCATCTAGACTTGACATTCTATTTAGTGTATTTTTTATGTGCTAGATTTCAGCCTAGTCCTATGGAGTCTCATCTTACTACATTAAAATAAATTTTTAAGTACTTGATTGATACACCAAATCTAGGGCTTTGTTATTCCAAAGGAACTGGCTTTGAACTAGTTGGATATTCATATGATAACTTTGGAGGATACAAAGTTGATAGAAGAAGCACCAGTGGAACCTGTTAGTTTCTAGGAAATAGCTTAGTCTTATGGTTCTCTAGGAAATAAACTAGTGTTACCCTTTCTACTGCAAAAGCTGAGTATGTAGCAGCAGGAAGTTGTTCTACACAACTACTTTAGATTAAGCAGAAACTTCTGGATTATGGATTGGAGTATAGAAACATACTCATTAGATGTGACAATAATAGTGCCATATGCTTAACAAAGAACCCAGTTTTACACTCTCGAACAAAGCATATAGAGATTAGGCACCACTTCATTCAAGATCATGTAAAAAAACATGATATATGTTTGGACTATGTGCTTACAAATGCTCAACTTGTTGATATTTTCACTAAATCAGTACTATTAGAAACCTTCTACAATATTTTATGATGTTTACAAATTGTGAGAATGCTATGCTTTGGTTTGGTTTTGGTTTGTCTAAAGATACACTTCATATGCTTGAAGTTATTACGATCTATCTTGGACAATTACATGTTATCTGAAGTTCTCCAACCACTCCATTTCGGACAAACCATTCGTCTAGAATTAGTAACCTTGTCCCAAGTTATTAACCTTACCTATTGTTTGAAAATCTTTATCTCATACAATCTACTTTGTCTGAAAACCCATTCTCAAGAGTGCTCCTCGTTTCTCTTACTGGATTCAAATTACAACTATTGCAAACCCCATCATATTCTATTTTTGGCAAACTGTTAATCACATCTTCTCAAAAATCATATCAATTGCCAACTTATTCTCCCACGTCCAATCTATATTAATCTATCACTACCATCCCTTCACTGCACTTGCTATAAAGATGAAACAACTCAGCAAAGGCGATTTAGAAAAAAAGCGGAGAAAGAATGAAAGTGAGTGGTGGAAGTTGGAAAAACAAAGGATGTTTATTCAACTATCTTAGTGGGATGTCTATGCTTCTGAAAGAGTTCATGCTGTTCTCAATCTATCAGCAAATCAGAGGCTACTCTCTTCAAAATCTGGCCTCATAAAAAATGATCTTCATCTTCATTTTAGCCCAAAAGCCCTGCATTCAATCTTACATCTTTCTGGGGCACTTGAAGAGAAGGGGGAAGGATATAACAAGTATTTTACATCCATCTTCTACCCCTCATCTTCCCATCCCTCCATCCAAAACTTCAACTCTCACACTTGGACAAACCTCTCCAAAGTTTTGGACACACGACCTTGTTGAACCAAACCTCTTTACTTGGTTTGATTTTGATGATGAACATATTTAACTAGCTATGTTCTAATGATGAGCAAAATCATATGAGTGAAAGTTTAATTTACTAATCATTATTTTCTAAGTGTACAGTAACAAACAATATATCAGGAAAATATCATAAGTAGCCAGCACATATAAGACTACATTAGAGACAAGATTCAGTAACGTATGAAGAAGAAAATGTAAATGCTCAAATAAGAAAGAATGACACTGAAATTATAAAGAAGCAGTGTGTGAAACAATTCTTAGACATGCCTCAAAACATTGCCAAAGTAATTCAGACTTGTGCTCAAAGTTAAACAAAAATCAAGGCTTCAAAATGAAGAAAAATCTAACTTCTATAATCAAACAAAGAGATAAACATTGCTGAAGACTAAAGAAAAAGCAAAATGTGTCTAAAAATCAAAGTCCAAAAATCCTATGTGCTAAATCCCGGACATAGACATAACTAAAGAAGCAAGTTTGAAATATTAACCTCGGACATGATAAACTCAATTCCAAACTTAGCTAGGATTAAGTTATGCAACCAAATGCAACTAACACCAGTTCAAGTCCAAAATCTTAATTATAAACATGCGATCATTTTCGGACATGGTGATTCATTTTAAGATATGAGCGAATATGGTGTTGCAAGTTGAATGGTTCATCCAAGTCTTAAATATTAATTTTAGACATGGTCATTCAAATCTAGACATGGAAAATCATTTCCAGACATAGAAGAAAGAAGTCTGTTGTAAGCTAAGCACCAGTCCAAGTCCAAAATTTTAATTTTGGACATAACTATTCAAAACTCAGGCATGACGGTTCATTTTCAGACATGGCATGCGTAGTCTATTTCAAGATGAATGAGTTAAGCAAGTCTGAGAACTTAATTCTAGACATGAAAATTGAACTGAGACATGGCTTAATAGATCTCAAACATGAAAACCCATGAGAGATCTCTAAAGAATAGAAAATTCTGTCGATACACTCTCATTAATTGAACGCCATCTTCTCTAACAGACAAAATTTGAATTTAGCTATAAAAGGAGTAAAGAAAGGTCATTCAAAGAAGTTACAAGAATTATATATTTTTGAGAAAGTAAGAGAAGAAAAATAAGCACATTTACTCTTAGACATTATATTTTCTTCCAACTCCATAGTGCCAAAAAGCCATCTATATTTAAAGTCTATTCTTTGCAACAACTTAAGGGAGTCTAAAATTCTTTGTATTTATTATTATACATTTATTGTCATTGCATTTAATTATGTATAAACTTGGTCTATGTAAGAGGTATTTCTTATTGTATATTTTTTCATTGATTAAGATAGTAAGTAAGGGGCTTGTTGATCTTGTATAAATTTGTTGGTCTGCTTTGGAAACCAACTGGCACAAGTTTATTGGTGAGCTTTGAAAATCAACCTATTATAAGTTTGTTGGTGAGCTTTGAAAAACCAACCTATGTAAGAGTTTATTGGTAAGCTTGGGAAAACCAACTGGTGATTAGTGGAACCTAAGTATAGTGAGTGAGACTGACTCAAAGAGAGGAGTAGGTACCGTGTTGTAGGCTTAACCTTTAAAAAATACTTGTGTGCACTATGTTATGTGATTCATTTCCTAGTTATTACAGCACCTTAACTTTATATTGGCCAAAATTTTGAAAAGCTCAATTTACCCCCCTCGTGAGCTACCTTAGGACGGGACCAACAATCCCCCTTTGCCTGATAAATCATAATCGGGCTCCACTGTAATCTCTAGCACCATCTCCCCAAACTTAGAATTTTTCTTTCTAGGCTAATCTACTATGTATTTTGAATGTTCTTATTCTTGGTTGTATCTATATTTATACTGAAATGCACTGGAATAGAATATTTTGTCTCTATGCCATGTTTGACAACCTGTTTTCTTTTTGATTATGACAAAAGGTGGGCGAGGGGAGAGACAAAGAAATGTTGCAATGAAATTATCTCATGAGTGAGAACATAATATGAGTATAAACATAATAATGTGCAATATGATCACAAACCAATCAGGTGGAGATAACGGTAATTTGCAGAATGATAATTACATAAATCAGTCGAGGGGAGAGCCTGAAAAGTTATCATTAGTTATTTGTAAATAAACATAGTTTACCTATTCAAGGAGAGATTATTCTATTGCAAATGAGATAATTTAATCAAGTATTATCATCATTAAAAAGGGAGAGGGAGAGATTGATGATGTGGATGCATAGTTTTGATGATAAACAAAACTTGATTAAGTTAATTACTAATGAATATTTGTTAAGTGCTTAGCATGCAAAAATAGATTGCCAAAAGATAGAACCTATGGACAATAGAATGCATAAAGAATCAAAACAAAAATAGAGGAATTGGAAGATGCATTGAGATGTCAATTTGTTAGATCGAATAGATAGACAACTTTGGACAAATGAGAAACTTAAGAGGAAGAAGCAGACCATTTGTCTGGGTCATAAGACAAAATCTGGAATTTGTATAGATGTCTCAGACAAAGTAGAGAAAGAGGCAAAGTTGAATTTCATCGAGAATTTGTTCATCAGCAACTGAAAGTTTGTTTGGAATTAATTTCAAAAAAATGCAGAGCAAAGAACTTTGTCTAACCAAAAGAAAGCAAGCTTTGTCCTAGGATGTCTAAGTTTGTCTGAGTCACCAAAATTTGTCCGTAATGAACTTTGGATAAATGTGAAGAAAAGAGACTTTGTCCAACAGATAAAATGAATCGACTGAATTCATCCAAACATAGGCCGAAGAGAAACTTCATTTGGAACTTACTTTGGAAGAATGGAATGAAGCAACGGATAAATTGAATCGACTGAATTCATCCTAAATTATTGTCTTATTTCCAAAATCTTGAATCAATCAGATTTGCAGCATCTCCTCGTCCGATACTTGCCTGAACTAGCAAATTACATTCTTCCTTATTAAGGTAGGTGCTACAAGCAATGAGAATTAATTAGAAGATAGTAATTTTCAAACAAGAGTTCATCTGAATGGCTTTCTACAATTAATGAAGGTCACATACTACCAATGGTTGAAATTCAAAGCTGATATAAATGCAGTGATGGTGGAATGAAGCAAAACAACCAATCGAATAAGCAAATAAGCAAATTCTTCTTAAGAGTGATTATTGAGCTAAAACCTTCCACATTCAAGAGATTTGAGCCTTGCAATTAAAACTTTCTCAACATCCATTAAAGGCACTCAACCACCATTTGAGAAGAGCATTTACCTCTTCATTTAAATTTTAGATTTCTTCCCCTATGCTTTCTGTGAATTACTTATATAAGTGCATTCAAATTCTATATTTTTAATCTTGTAATTGCCTTAAGCTGGTAGTTAAGACCAAACTCAAGAAGAGCTATGATTGTCTGACATGTAGACAAGAACTATATTGTTATACCCCTAAAGTGGATCTAGAAGATTGCGAGTTGCACTAGATTATGCTCCCTAGAGTTGGAATCTAGAAGAGTATGCATTGCACTAGTTTATACCCCCTAGAGCTAGAATCTAGAAGAGTGCGGGTTGCAGTGATTTACACCCCCTAGAGCTAGAATTTAGAAGAGCGTGGGTTGTACTAGTTTATGCCCTATAGAGCTTGAATTTAGAAGAGTGCGAGGAGCACTGGTGATAGTGGAATCCAAGACACTAAAAGGAGAGTGTTCTTAGAAGAGTGGAGTAGAGTGTTGACTTGAACTACTATAAAAATCTTTATGACTTTTTTCTTTGCTTATAGATTGTTTGATTGTATTGTTTGCTAGAGGGAAGTTAACTCATCAAGGGGTTTAATAAATAAATTTTTAAGTACCTAATTCATTCCTCCCCTCTTTGGTATTTGCCTAACCTTTGGGACGAACAGATTGCACATGTACAATGGCTATCTTTAGTCATCGTTGCATTATCTGTTCCTCTATTCAAGAGTCTACTCCTAATTCATTTCTCAAGCATGAATTAGGGATCTCAAATCATAAACATGGTAGCTAATCACATGCATGCATTAAGCCTAGAAAGGAAGAAATAATGAGTAGGAAGATAATCTAAATAAAAAATCAAACATTAATCCAAGATTTATTGCTAGAATCCATCTCACTCTAGATAAAAGAAATTTTGAACATCATAATTGAATCAAAATCAACTAAATAATTAATAAATATCTTCATGATTCTGAATACAAAAGATGAACTAAATTGAAGAAAATAAAAATATTAAATTCATAGCAAGCTCTTTCCCCTTGAATGCTTTCTCAAAATCACTACTTAGACATGCACCTTTCTCTCCTCTCTCTACTAGGTGTGTTTTCCATCTTAAAACCTCTTTAAATAACTCAATTTAGGGTTTGTTTGCAGCTCCATATGGACTCCCAAAGTTATTTTTTGCAAACAACATAAACTACTAAAATTAGAAATTTTTATCTACAATGTACTGGCGTTGCGATGCCTAACTTACTGCCCAAAATTGTCCTTGAAATCCCTTTGTATTGGAGCTGCAACACCCAACTCACTATCCAAATTTTCATCAAAAATAGTGTTCAATGTTTTGGCCAGAAATTTCTCATATGATATCAAAATCATGTGATTCTTGATGCGTTGGAAAGATAATTTGAAGGAATATAAATTTATTGAACAAAATTTTTCCAAATAAGCTTCTATATATGCCAATAATTGGATACAAGTGATGCCTTTGCCATTTTCAGCTCTGTTTCACAAATTTTGACATCTGAATAGAAACAAACTCTGTTAAGTATAATATATAATCAAAACTAGTGAAATTATGTCAATTGAGAATCCAAAACATGTGAATTTAGATATTAAAATATGATAAATTATAATCTTATCAAATACCTTCAAACTTAGCGTTTGATCATCCTCGAACAAAATGGCAATTATAACTCATGAAATCTTTCTCAATTAATCAAGAACATGCTAGACAAATTACTCACGTAAACATAACTTAGGAATCATTCAAGATGCTTGCCAAGTAATCTCATAAAACTCATGCTTCATCAATCCCTTCATGAAGTGAGAATGTGCGTGCGCTTTGTGTCAATCTCATGCTATATACATGCTTTTCAATCAACAATATACAATTTAGTGGTTCTAATGATCTCCATAAAATACCCCATAGGCTTGCTTTTCATAATCGTTCTTCGCTAGTGTAGATAACTTTGTCCACTTGGACCAATAGGTTTTTATATAACTCTATCCATGTGGATCAATAGGGCTTTACTAAGCTTGTAATGGGGCCTTAGGTTAGGCTAACAAAGAAAATGAATAAGGATTCACAAACTAAGAGATCATAAATGAGTTGCTCTTGATTGTTCACTCTCTTAACTTTTTGTTTGGGGTTCTCTTTATTTTTATGATCGATATTACTATCACACCCCAAACTTATTTTCTTTTGAGTTCATTGGGATGTGATCCCCCCAATTGAAGGACAAATCCTTTTTGACTCCTTTCCTTTTGCCCTTTTTCTTCTTCTTTTAGCATTCTTCTTTTCAATACCACACACTTATTTTCTTTTTCTCTCTCACACCTCTCTACAACCATGTGTATAAAATATATCTCTTAATAGATTAATCATGGTTTTTCAGGCTGCAAGGGTCTAGATGATAAGGCTAATGAAAGAAAAGTTGAATAGTAGTCTTTCACATGCTTGTCATATGTCATTCTTTTACTAAGGCTCAATAGGGACACTAGTGACAATGATATAATAGGTTAGCTTGAAAGACTCAAATTGATTAGAGAATTCCCAACACATTTTCAAGTAAACATGTTATCTTAAATTTCACCTTGAGGGATAATCAAACATGTTCTAGCATGCTTATGCTAACTAAAATATATAACTAAATGCAAAAAATTATCAACTAATCAACATACATTTTGCATGATCATAACATAATGTGCTCAATGAAAATTCATCATTTATGAAAAAGAAAGACTTATCACAAGAATCATTAAATTACAAGGTAGCGTCTATCCTTTCTTCTAAATAATGTGCAATCATAATAAAAAAACTAAGCATAAGTTACTGATCATCAATAGATAATCCTATTCAAGTTCAATATTTCCACATAATTTCTCTTAAATTTTCTTGGCTAAGACATGAGAAAGTGAAGCTCATTGAGAAAATCATACCTAAATTCAAAAAAATTGCCAAATCCTAAATAAAAATTCCCAAATACCCTAAAACTTAAACTAAACGTTATCCTCAATGTTAAAAAAATGCATAAGGGGAAAAGAAAGTTCCTTGTGGGGCCATATTCTCATCTTATGGTGGTCGGAGGTTTCTCTAGATGGTGGACAAAAAATTTTGATGGCCTCATGATCAAGAAAACCAAAAAGAACTTAAGCAAAAAGAAAACACAAAACAAAACCTAAAATAACTAAAAATCCTAAGATAGAAGGGATGAGAAGTAGTTCTAATTTATAATCTCCATCTTGATTTTCTCTTTCTTTACTCAACATCTCTGAGGTGGATTTTTGCTTTTCGATGCATGGGCTCTTCAAATCTTGGTATTAGCTTGTGGAACTTTTCAGGTGCATCTGGATCACACAATGCCTTTTCAAACACAAAATTCCCAATAGCACATGGAATTGTGAAGCTTCCTGAATCTTTGAGTTTCTGAGGCAACTTTCTATGGATAATGGAACCACACTCTTTAGTTAACTTCATAGTTTTGTAATCCACCAGCTTTGTTTTGTTTGCTAAGATCTCCTTCAAGAATTTTGCATAGCTAAGCATTATGCTAAGGCATCTGCAAAAGGAATGTTAATATGCAATCTTTTAAACACATCAAGAAATTTGAAAAATTACCTAATCCATTTTGTGCTACTATTGAGAAAATAGAATTGGAGGCACATATGGCTTAAAATGTTTTAGAAAAAGTTTGCTCTTGCTCACCTCTTGTGGCATTTTAGTAACTTCCTCTCATTGTTCTTTGCGAGCCTCTTGTTCAAAACTTCTTCTCCCACTAGCTTGCCACTTCTCAGGATTATAGCTTTTACCTTCTCAATTGGATTTTTTTTATGTTGCTAGGTAAAGAACCCTATTGTCTTCCTGACAACATATTTTCCAACTAACCTACTTGCATTTCCAAATTTTTGATTGACGCCTCTTGATTTCTGGTTGATGCCTCCTAATTTTGAAGTCTCATGTTTATGTTATTCATGAAATCTTGAATGTTGCTAGGAAGTTTGGTGACTATATCTTCCAAATTAGGTTTCTTCTCTTCTGGTTGCTTGAATTCTAGTGGTGCTCTCATTGGATTTTGATTAATCTATAAAAATTTGGGATGATTGTGCCACCCTGGATTGTAAGTGTTGGAGTAACGGTTATTTTGTTGCCTGTTAAAATTTTCAACAAAGTTATCATTTTTACTAGGCTATGCAAAAGTGTTACCTAACTAACATTCCATGCTAGTTATCCACCACAGAATTCACATGTTACTCTTTGAATTTTCATGGCTGAAGCATTCATGTTGTCTATCTTTCGATTAAGTGCTTCAAACTATGTAGTAATTGCAGTGAGAGCATTCACCTCATGCACTCCAACAGGTCTTCTTCGCATTGGTAACCTCTCAGTAGGCCATTGATAACTATTAGATGTCATTTCCTCCTCAAGGATCAAAGTAAAACCAAAGTAATACCAACCTTGATTAGTATTGATATTAGTATGTAATTTCACAAACTTCTCCGCAACAATGTCAAAAATTGCTGGATCTTGTGCAAGTATACACAGTCACAAGTAATATTGATATGATGAGTTAGAGTATCATCACACAAGGAGTTCTTTGATTACCACACTAATTACCAAAATTGTATCAAATTTGTATTATTTGGTCAATTGATTTTCAGAAATGCTATAAAGACTAAATCTAAATAGAACAGTTAAGCTATCTAGGAAACACATCTCAAGGTTAGTGAGGAAAAATTCAATGGGAAAGATATTTAGGGAGTTAACTTCACCTAGCAAATTCACTTGTATTAATGCATTGCATTGATTAAATAATCATGCCTCTTATTGTCAATCATATGTAATAAAGTATCTACTACCCTTTCTTAAGTGCTATGGTAGGTGTGCTTATTGAGGTGACCTACTATGTTTCCATGTAGATCCATTTCAATAAACCAATTAAGCCTAGGAACCCATGTGTGATATATGTGCTTAATCGAGGTTATCTCTCACATAGATTGCACGCGTACAATGGTCATCTTTAATCATCATTACATCATATCTTCCTCCATTGAAGAGTCTATTCCTAATTCATCTTTCTCAAGAATGAATTAGGGATCTCAAATCATACACATTGTAGCTAATCACATGCATGCATTAAGTCTAGAAGGGAAGAAATAATGAGAAAGAAGCTAATCTAAATAAAAATTAAACATCAATACAAGATTCATTGCTAAGATTCATCTAACTCTAGATAAAAGAAATTTAGAATATCATAACTAAATCAAAATTAACTAAATAATTAATAAATATCTTCATGATTTTGAATGCAAAATATGGACTAAATTGAAGGAAATATAAAATTAAAGTCATTGCAAGCTCTGAATACTTTCTCAAAATCATTACTTAGACGTGCACCTTTCTCTCCTCTATCTACTAGGCAAGTTTTCCATCTTAAAACCTCTTTAAATAACCCAATTTAGGGTTTGTTTACACTTCCATACGGATTCCTAAAGTTATTTTGTGTAAAAAATAAAACTGCTTAAATTAGAAATTTTTATCCTCAATGAACTGGCACTGTGGTGCCCAACTTTCTGCCCAAAATTGCCCTTAAAATCCCTTTGTACTAGCGCTGTGGTGCCCAAAATGGGCACTGCATTGTTCAAATTTTTATCAAAAAATAGTGTTAAATGTTGTGGCAATAATTTTCTCATACAGTATCAAAATCATATGATTCTTGATGAGTTGGAAAAATAATTTGAAAGGATACAACTTTTATATTAAATACGTTTTCCAAATCAACTTTCATATATGCCCAAAATTGGCTACAAGTGACACCATTGTCATCTTTAGCTTCATTTTATAGATTTTGATGTATGAAACAAAAATAAACTCTATTAGGTGCAATATATAATCAAAACTAGTGAAATTATATTAATTAAGGATTGAAAATATGTGAATTTAGGTATTAAAATATGATAAATTATGATCTTATCAAATACCCTAAACTTAGCATATGATTTCCTTGAGTACAATAACAATTATAACTCATGAAACAATTAAGAAAGTCTTTCTTAATTAATCAAGAACACACCACACAAATTACTCATATACACATAACTTGGGAATCATTCAGGATTTGTTCCAAGTAATCACATGAAACTCATGCCTCATCAATCCCTTCATGAAGTGAGAATGTGTGTGTGCTTTGTGTCAATCTCATGCTACATGCATGCTTTTCAATCAACAATATGCAATTTAGTGAATCTGATGATCTCCATAAAACACCCCATAGGCTTGTTAATCCAAACCTCCTTTGCTTAGCTTGATCTTGATGATGAATGTAATTAAATTGCTAAGTTGTGATGATGAGCAAAAACATGTGAGTGAGTAGTGAAGGTATTGATTGTTATTTTCCCATGTGTGGTGTAATAAGTATGTGAAACATATCAGGGAAATAACTTTGATTAAGTGGATAGTGCACACAGAATCATATTAGAGCTAAGATCCACCGAATATAGGAAGAAAACGTAAATGCTCAAAGGTTTAATTACCCTGAACTTAGAAGAGAATTTTAGACGTACAGGGACATGTCTAAAATCATGAGGAACAAATTCAAGAAGTTTAGTGTGTTTGAAGAATGTCAACTATAGAAATAAGATCAATGTTTGAAACAACATCTAAAAAGTTTCAAATGCATGATCCAAGCTTCCAACCCAAAATTACAATTGAAGGATATATCTAGCATCATTCAAGAGCTCCAAAGCAAGTTTAGATGTGCTTTAATCATGGTGAAGTATGTTGCTGAAAACAAATAGACCAGATGCCTAAGTTCAAACGCAAATGAACCTTTAGAACATACTTCAAACATACAGGATGCCATTTGGACATTGTAAAGTCAAGTTCAGATGTGCCAAAATCAGAAGTCTAGACATTAAAAACTTAACATTGTTTCAGATGTTCGGAAGATATCATTTCAGACATACCAAAATCCACTTAGAACGCGTCTTTGGAATCCAGGTCTAAAAATTTTTAAGACCCAAGCTTCAGACATTGCAAATGCAAGCTTTATATGTATTGAGATTAAATTTTGGATGTTGCCAAGATAATCAAAAGAACTAAAGTTCAGATTCATGCGACTATGTATTTCACTCCACCTTAGATAGTCCGAAATACTTATTTTGAATGTGCTGAACTATTTCAGATGAAGCTCAGTTAAGGTTGGCTGCACGAAGCAAGATGAGTCATTTTACAACTATTAGAAGTTGCCATTTCAGATAGTCCAAAACTACGAATGACTCCAGTAGCACATATTTTGGACGAAGTGTTCTTTGTTATTCCAAACATGCTAAAATGTTTATTTTAGATGATTCGAAGCTGGACGAATGACATAATGGTCAAAAATTTTAATATTCCCTTGCATTCAATGCTTGCCACCAACCATAATGGGAAGATTTTAATGCCGGTATAAGAAGAAGCAAATAGGGATGTTCTAAAGGAAAACAGAAAGAGAGAGAAGCAAATAAAGAGAATTTACTCACATTCTTAAAATTTTCTTCCAATGCATTCAACTCCATTGTGCTACATTCCAAGCTGCATTCAAAGCACAACTTTTGCAATAACATTCTATAGTTCGAAAGCCTAGTACTTACTTGGTGAATTTATTTCTTTTGCATAAAGCTATTGTACATTCAACCTATGTAAGACATACTTTATACAATTTCTATTGTCATTTGGACAGTAAGCAAGGGGCTTGCTAATCGTACAGTTGATTATAGCAAGTAAAGAGACTAGCTGGGTATTTGTATAAGTCTGTTGGTGAGCTTCGAAAATTAATAGTTGTAGGAGATAGTTGGTGAGCTTATAAATTCGACAAGTGTTTAGTAGAACCTAAGTGTAGTAAGAAAGGATAACTCAAAGAGTAGAGTAGGTACCATGTTTAGGCCGAACCACTATAACATTACCATTCACTTGTGTTGCTTGATTTGTTCTCCCTTCATTTATAATACTTTAATTTTATTTGGCCATTATTTTTAGAAGTTCAATTTACTCCCCCTCTTGAGCTACCTTTTGCATGGGACCAACAATTGGTATCAAAAGGCTTCAACATTTATTCTTGATTATCGGATATTTTAATTGCTTGAAGGGATTCCAATGGCCAATATATTCCATGACACTATTATGGAAGGATATTCAAATTCCAGAACCCCATATTTTGATGGCACCAATTACATGTATTGGAAAATGAAGTTGTAGAATTTTTTAATAGCCTCTTACTGTAACTTATGGAAAATTATTAAACATGGAAAAGTTATCCTCAACTCAAAAGATAAGTACATGATAGAGGACAATAGTAGAGAAAGACGCCAAGGCAAAAAATTACCTTTACCATGCATTGTCACTATCCAAGTTTGAAAAAATATCCTCATGTGACTCTGTGAAAGAGATTTGGGACAAACTGCTAGTTGCACATGAAGGGATTAACTAGGTCAAAGAGACTAAAATCAATTTGCTAGTGTAGGAATATAAATCCTTCTAGATGTAAGAATTTGAGATAATCTCAGAGATGTTTGGGAGGTTTCAAAAAATCACAAACAATATGAAGATCTTGAGAGAGAAGTATGATGAGCCCAAGATGGTGAAGAAGATCCTGAGATCTTTGCAAGACAATGGATGACAAAGGTTACAACAATCCAGGAGGCCAAAGACCTGAGTAAAATGACCATGGAAGAACTCATGAGTTCACCCATGACCCATGATGTCCTAATGAAGAAGAAAGCTTAAGAGGATCTAAAGGGAAAGAAAACAATCTCATTGAGAACTGAATCAGACAATGACTCACAAAATGAAACTTCAACAAGTGGAGCAGAAGAAGATGGTGACATGGCAACATGAGCAGAAGATTCAAAACCATGTTTAAGAAAAAGATTGGAAGCAATTCCAAAAAATTCAGAAGCAAGGATAAGAGAAAAGAAGTCCCTACATGCTAAAATTGTGGGAAGCTTGGCCACATGAGGTTTGAATGCTAAGAAGCAGATAAGAGGCAAGGGGAACAACAGATCAAAAAGTATAATTCATAACTTGGAAAGAAAGACAACAATGATCACAAAAATAAGAAATTTGAGAAGAAAAGGAAGGCATATGGTGCATGGGAAGCTCTAGAAAGCATATTACAAGACAGCTCAAGTGAGAGTGAAGAACAATATGAAGCCAAATTCAGCAAGC